>PVJL010004226.1:0-135576 GCA_004026885.1 Lyroderma lyra
TAAGTCTGTCACGTTCTTTGTTAAGTTAATTCCCAGGTATTTCATTCTTTTTGTTGTGATAGCAAAAGGAATTGACTCCCTCATTTCTTTTTCTGAGGATTCATTGTTTGTATAAAGGAATGCTGTTGATTTTTGTACATTGATTTTGTATCCTGCGACTTTACTATATTCGTTAATTGTTTCTAATAGTTTCCTGGTGAAATCTTTGGAATTTTTTATATAAAGGATCATGTCATCCGCAAATAGTGACAATTTGACCTCTTCTGTTAAGACTTTCTTTATAACATATAATCAATTGCAAAATTCATATTTTAAAAGTGTTTTTTTACTATCAACGATATTTTAAAATCATCTACTATAATGGCAGATGTTTCATTTTCTTTCTGTAGTTCTACTAAGTTTGAAGTTATTTTATTGGGTTTATTCACATTTAGACATATCATGTCTTCCTGGAGAATTAAATTTTTAATCATTGTTCTTAATAATGCTCTTAGATCTAAATTCTACTTTGCCTGGTATCAATATAGCCACACTAGATTTCTTTAGTTATATGTGCCTAATTTATCCTTCTTTTTACCCATTTGCTTTCAACCTTTCTGTGAACCTCTGCTTGCAGCATATATCTGGATTTCTTTTTCCCCAATTTGATAATCTCTGCCTTTTAACAGATGAGTTTAATTCACTGATATTTATTCTGATTATTAATATATTTGGACTTATTTTTACCATTTTATTTTGTTTCCATTTGTCCCACTTTACCTATGCTTTTTGCCCTTTGTAAAATTAATTTTTTTCATTTCATTTTTTCTCACTACTTTGGGATTCATGTTTTCTATACTTCTTTTAGCTTTTACCCTTGAAAGTTTATCATGCATATTTACCTTTAAAAGTTTAAAGTCAAATAATATCATTACCTTTCTCTCAAAAAATACAAGGACCTTAGTAAACTGTAATGCCATAGACGCATTTCCAACTTACGTATCATTGCTACCATTTTGTCTTTTCTTAACTCAAAAATGAGACATAATTTTACACAGAAGGTGTTTATTTTTTATACATATTTACTAATGGTGTTCTCCTACCATTCTTTCTTCTTTTTGAAGTATATCCTTTAATGTAGATCTCATGGTGGTAAACTCTGTTTTTGTTTTTATCGATAAATGACAATTTCACCCTTATCCTTGAATGATAGTTTTTCTGGGTGATAATTATAGGCCATTATTTTCTCTCAGCACTTTGATTACATCACTGTCATGGGCCTCCACTGTAGTTGATGAGGAAAGTTTACTGTCATGGTAACTGTCATTCCTCTGTCCATGTGTCCTCTACATCTTAATATTGTTTTCATATTTTCCATTTACTTTGTACATATCTTCTAGTTAACTAAATTAGTTTATTTCAGTGTTATTTCTCATTTCTGTAAGTTCCCACATTTCAAATTTATACATTCATTCCTAATAATCTTTTTAATAAATAAAACAGTTTTAATTTTTAAGGGTTTGGTTGGGCTCAAAGAGCCAGGCTGTGACAGATCTAACTGGCATTTGAATAATTGGATTAATTCAGAGAAGGGCAAATCGGTTTTGATGGTTGTGCTTGTATGGTTTTTTTCTTTTTTAATCTATTGAATTGGACACTTTACTTTTTTCTAGCTTTAGCAATCTACATTTTTATTAACAGCTAAAAAACAAATGGTTATATTTATACCACAAGCATTCCCATGCAGCAGCAAAGGCAGTGATGTCCAGATTTATACAGAGATAGACATACAGATGCAGATATGAGGATGATGAACCTCTGTGAGCCTAAGATTTAAAAAACAGTTTGACAGAGAGGTTTTTCATCCAATTTAATCTAATTTAAATGAATTAAGCTTAATTTTAATTTTTCAATTAAAATAATTCCTGATTTAACAATTAGCTTACTAAATATAATATGTGTCTTTTTTTAAAAAGACTATTTTTTTTAAAAAGGACTATTTTTAGAGCAGTTTAGGTTTACAACAAAATTGAGAGGGAGATACAGAGATTTCCCATCTGCCCCTCACATGCATGGCCTCCCCCATTATCAACACTGTGATTACACCCTTTATTTACTAAATATTTAAATACACAGCTATTCTACATCATGTATCTAACCTTTCTAATAGCGACAATCTATGGGGGGCACTGAATATGTTCTTTTTTTAAATTTATTTTTATCATTAGGCTTATTGGGGTGACATCTGTTAGCAAGGATTACATAGGTTTCAGGCAGAATATGTTCTTAGCTAATTACTTCTTCCTGTTTGGTGATAGAGGGTTTGAACTCTTTGCTTGATTTTAATTGGTGGGAATCCTGTGAACTTAACTTGTGAATGGAGCAGGCTTTCTTCTTAGAGAAAGAAGAATGTGGAATCATCTTGGCACCCCCTTGAGTATCAGGGTTCAGCACAATAATCCCAGGTTTTCTTTCCCAATGCGCAAAGCAGGCCCCAAACTCATTTTCTTAACTACTGACAATTGCCCTTAAGCAACTCGACACCTTCAGTAATCTGCAGTGTCCCACAGGGACCAGCTCAAAGTCACTGACCTTAGCCCACATGTCTTGTTCTTATTTTCGTTGTTTAATGAAATCAACTAATTTAATTAAATTTTTGGAAGGAGAGACCCTTGGAGACCTCCGATATCTCTGGTAAGGCCAGAAATCTCTCAAATAGTGTGTCATTTCCAATCTTTGGTTCATTGTCCAATAAATGGGTCCCTGGAGCTCCTAGTAAGTCTTACTGTCAGAGTAGACCTGAAATATATTTAGTAAAAAATAGCATGTAGTATAACTCTATTTTATAAAAATGATTTCTCTCTAGTTATCCATATGTATGTATGTATAGATGGATGGACGGACAGAAAGGTGCCTAGAATTTACATTCATCTGATATTAATTATGATTACTTCTGAGCGATGGGATTAGAAGTGACAGTTTTGCTATATTGGGTCTGTATTGTTTTTATAATACAATAGAGTGATTTTTCTAAAACAAAAACAAAATATAAGCAAACTAGAAGCAAATATTCTAAGATGTTAATAGTGATGGGTTTAGGGTAGTAAGAACATTATTTTCTTTTTTGAACATTGGTTTATTTTCAAATTAAAAAAAAAAATCACTGCTTGACATTGATCAATGCAAATGTTTGAGTAGCGACCACCATTTGTACCATAAGCCCTGCCATCTAGACTCCATACGTTAAGGCAACCAAGTATGACTCCACAACTCGGTTAGTATAAAGTCCACTGCAGCAAGTAGCATCAACATTGGTGTTTTTACTTATAAAATCATGACAACTACATTGAAGTTTAACTTTTAGTCCAACAGAAATCATACCGTTTTCAGGGAAATGATCTATGATATAGGCCAGAGTAATCCTTCTCTAAGGCAGGTAAGGCTTCACTGCAAAGAAAATCACTACTAAAGAGCTCTTTATGGAAGACCAGATGACCAATAGAGGTAAAGCTTTGCTAACCTGGTTGTACACAACATCTGTGGGGATAGTTTTTATAACTGTTACCGCTAAAAAAATGACCTAATGCTTATAGCTCACAGAAACTAAGTTATAATTGTGCTTTATATAATTTTCCGTCATGCCATAAAGCAGCAATTATCCTTCAGCTCATCTCTCCCTTCAAACATCGAAGTCATCTGAACAAACACCACTCCAGCTATCTACAGAATTAAAACTTGGGGAAAACATCCAGCAATAGAAAGAAAGGAGTAAAAGCAGCGATGTGTATATGATATCTTCTCTAAAGAACTTGTTTTCCCTTGCTAACTTACAACAAAGAAGCTAGGCACAGCTATTACAGTTCTAGATCCTAAAGCCTGGAAATCGTATTTCTAGCAATGCATTCAATTTTACATTTCATTATAACTAAATAATTCAGAGACATCTTTAAATTCCTTCTGATGGACATTTACCTGTATGATACCATCACTTGCCTCAAATGTTAGAGTCATTTTCAATTTCTCTCTTTCTTCTCCAATATGTCTACTTACCCCATTTCCTTTCTACAGTCCATCTTTAAACATTATCTTTCCCTCATTTCAATAACCCTATAGCAGACTTGGGTGCTTGCACTGAAACAAATGTCTCTTAATAAGCTCCCCTCCAATTCGTATCTCCTTCATTTCAACACAAAGTAATAAGAATTATCTTCTCCCAACAGCTGTTTTTAGTAATAAGAAAGCTAAGTTCGGTGACTAAACAAAACATCCCTTCTGTTCTCCAAGGCCTACAATAGTTCCTAGTTGCTAGTAATATCAAATTGAAATTTCCAATATTGTTCATTATGTCGTTTATGAACTGTGCTGAGTATTCTCAACTATCTGCCCACATTTTCCTACATGCTCAAAATTCATATTCTCTATTCCATGTAATCTGACAATCATGTATTACCATGATTAATTCATTTCTTGTTTGTGTTCTTTTCCACTATGGTAGGGACTACTGGCCATCCTCATATTTATTTATCCTATTCTTCTTCCTTAACAATAGATTCTCTAACTTTCATCTGGGTACATGGTTGTCCAGCATAAAGACTACATTTCTTAGCCTTTCTTGCAGCTAGGAGTGTCCATGTTACTATGCGCTAAACAATAATATGTAAGTGAAAATGTCATGAGCAACTTCAATAAGTATCCTTAAAAGGAAGGGGCATTCATATTTTCAAACTCTTCTCCTTCTAATGACTAGAATGCAGATGTGATGGCTGGAGCTCAAGCAGTGATACTGGGTCTTGAAGTGGAAATTACATGCTGAGCTTGATAGAGCAGGAAGACAGAAAGAGCCGTGAGTCCCTGACATCGTGGAGAGCCCTATCAGTCCTAGAATACCTAGTTCTGGATTATTTTTAGAGGAGAGAAATAAATTCCTATTATGTTTAAGCTACTACCACTTTTGTGGCCTCTACTACTATCACCTGTGGGTATATCTAATTCTCATTGATTGACCCATCTCCAAGTTTTCATTTGCTACTTCTCCTGGTCCACTAAGAATGTCCCCTCCCTACAATTGATTTTCCTATCTTCTCCCTACCCCAACCAAATTGTCAGGTTTTTTTTCCTTCCTTTAAAATACAGCTTCAGATTCAAATACCTACATGGAAATGGTTAATATTACTAAGCTTACTTAATACGATCAGGTTTTTTTAACCAAAACATACACTTCTATATCTAGTAGGTATGTGTATATACAATGATGAATAAATAAATTTTAACATAATATAATAGATTCATAACAAATGTACTACAGTTTTTACACCCAAACATTCACTATCTAAGTGGTATTCATACTACAGATTCATTTCAATGATGCCATCATTCACCAAAACTCTTTTTGCACATTTTTTAAATACAGACTTAAAGTCCATCACTAGCTATAACCTCCATGAGAGCAGAAATATACCCAATTTGCCTACCAGGCTTAGAACAGTATATGACATAGAATAACTAGGTACTCAATACATGGTTGTGGTATAAAAAAAAATAAACTGTAGCAAACTTCATTTGAAGGTAGATAGATTAAAAAAAAAAAAGTCAAAAGTCATCACAGTTCAGTCTAGTGAATAAGATGTGTCATAAAGCTGGGGAATATAATTTTAGATTTTAAAAAAAGCAGTCACTATAAAGCAATAAACTAGATTTCCTTGTATGAGTTATAAGAATGGCTCAGAGCTGAGCTACTTCTGTGGGATTTCTGGGCCTTGTCTCCTAAGCTGACATGATACAAAGTTCGCCCCAGGTGCAGAGAGCTTTGCGCCTGCTGCTCTCAGCCTGGCACGGCCCAGACACCGTACATGGATCACTCCCTCACTTGATTCAGGTCTCTTTTTAAATATTTACCTCCTCCAGAAGGCCTTCCTCGCTATGTGACCTAAAATAAAGCCACCCCTGTCACTCTCTGTCCCCTGACACTGCTTTCTTTTTATATAATAGTTTTATATCTATTTTGTTAATGTGTGTTTAATATCTGTCTTAGTCACTAGAATATTCATTCCATCATGAAAGGAACTTTATTTAGTGCTAGAGCTACAAAATTTCTGCTAGATAGCCAAATTTCAAATAATAAAATCAATAAATATATGTTTATAATGAAATAGAAGAGAGAGAAAAAATGAAGGAAGAACAAGAAAGGTAACAGAAAAGGAGCAAACAATGGGGAGAAACTCTGGATGAGTCATAATCTGCTGTTTCACTCTGTTACTCCTTTTCAGTACCAGTTTCAATTTAAGGCTTCCATGAGAAAATTTCAGAATGGGTTTATGCCTCATTTGGAGATTTATTTCAAAGGAACGGGTACTCTAAAGAAAGAGGTTCCATAATTTTAAAAGCATCTAGGTGGTACTTATTACTTTAATTCCAATGGTCACCTCTTTATTGTCTTTCCATCTCCCCAGTCCACTCAGTACAAACTGAGTAAACATTTGAGAACTCTTGACTGAGTCAGACAAGTACTTTAATGATTTTTGGTAGGATAACTTTGTGTTGATATTACTTTTAACATTTTCAAATTCTCAGACTTAACTGACATTTGGAATATCTACTCATATTTAATACTCACATCTCTTTCAGGATCTTGATAAACAGATTTACATGATAAAGCTAGGGGGCAAGCCTCTGAGTGTGCTTGGAACTCTTGTTACTCCTGCTGGGCCTCTCTCAGCACAAGTTTGGGTCATTTCAAGGGACAGTTATCTAAGTCACACTTCATTAATGTTTCTGCTTCCTCAAATTGTCCACTCCTTGTATACAACTTACCAAAACAGGGTTTGTACTGGAGAAGTTAGGGCAAAATGACAGTCTCTTATGTTTCTGTAAATTTGGTAGAAAAAATAATTTCATTGTCCTGCTGATTTCTGTTATAACATTACAACTAAGTCCCTTTAAAAAAAAAATTCAGTAGTCCAGCGTTAAAGTTTCAGGCAAAGAAAGTTATGTAACACAAGGCATTGTCCCAGAAGAGTTTTAGAGCAATTTTAGAATTTTGAGACACATTTAAGAATGTGTCGGTTTCTTACCTGTAGGATTAAATGATGCAAATGCACACACAGCCAGACCCTAGTCTCACAAAAGAGTTTTCCTTCACATTCCAGTTATGATTAAAATCTTAAAAATTAATCAGGATGCAAAACAGGATAGTTACTTGTTTAGTACCTCTCAAGCTCAAGATCACTTCATTTGAATCCCACATAAATGCATTCAGAAAATAGTCATAACGTTTTCTACTGAGTATTATTCTTCATCTTTGTTCTCTACAGTATAATGGCTAATATAGTAACAGGAGGACTAACATAATATTAATATGTCAGTACAAAAAGCTGTTTTCTATTTTTTAGCTATTCTTAAAAACCTATTGCATGTTAGGCCAATGTTTTCATCATACGCACTTTTTTTACATGGCCTTGCAGCCTTAAGAAGCTTATATTTCTTCTCTGAGACAGGAACTTCCGATGTGGGGGCAGAAGCACAGGCTGTTGGTGAACTACCTGTACCAGGTAATCTTTCGGGAAATGTCATAGAGTAGGAGGTTCGCCACCTAGTCCGACATGCTACTTCCCTCTCTTTATGCAGCAACTGTTCATCCATCAGCAATGTTATGACTTGCTTAGACTTTTTCCGGATATAATAACCTAAAAAAATACATTGAATTTGCTTAAAAAAATTTAATTAAGGCTACAGTTAATTTTCATTCAAACGAAAATTAGGAAAATGGAATATGTGAGCAAAGTGAAAAACACCTGTGGCAAATGTAGAATGAAATCTAAGTTCCATTAGAACTGTCGATAAATATATTTCTTTTCTTATACTTCAAGAATAACTATATGATGACGTTATGCATTGGCATTACGTTTTTCACTTTAAATATGTTATTAAGTTTCCTTTTAAAAGCAATACCTACTCTGCAATAAATCAAACAAAATAGGCATACAAAGAGAAATGAGTTAGATTTAGATGTACTCACCTAGATGTATAACCCTGACACGTGGCTAAAGAGCTAAAGTAATATGCATAGTATGATTCAAATATGTAAAGCATAGGGAAAAATACACCAGTGTATGTACACAGAAGAGAGAAGTGGGTGATGGATGATGGATGATGGATGGATGGACGGATGGATGAAGGATGGGCAGGCAGAACACCATGTACCCACAACACTGTTAATTTATGTTACCTTAGAGGGGTACAATTGGGTGAGACAAGAGAAGGGAGGGCAATTGGCTTCGCTTTGACATACTGTCCTGTCAACTTGATGCCACTAACAGAGGGGCAGAGCACAGCCTAAGACATGAAGTCTAACCATAGGGCTGCCCTTAACCATCTGTGTGACTCTGAACCAGGTGGTCTATCTGGGCCTGAGTTTCCTATCTAAAAACTAGTATAAGCATATCTGTTCAGCCTAATTCACAGATATAAAACTGTATTCATTCAAGTATATGGTAATATTATTATTATTATTATCCTCAACCCTCTCCCATGAGAAATAATAAATCTTTAACTTCTCCACATCTTGGGACCAACTTATGTTAACATCTTATGTCTTTCCAAGCCTTTTTTCAGAACTAAAAAGTCCCTAAAGATCCACTATTATGTTCATTTTGGGCTCCAAATATGATGAATTAAAGTGTTAATGTTTCCAACTATAATTTAGCAGTAGTGGAAATAATGAGAAATGGTCACATTCAAGGGACATTTAGACAGCAGGAGCCAGCAATGTTCTCTAACTGCCAGTCTTTTCATTAAGGGGTACAAAAAATTTAATTAAGGCTACAATTAATTTTCATTCAAAAGAAAATTAGGAAAATGGAATATGTGAGCAAAGTGAAAAACACCTGTGGCAAATGTAGAGGGAAATCTAAGTTCCATTAGAACTGTCAATAAATATATTCCTTTTCTTATACTTCAAGAATAACTATATGATGATGTTATGCATTGGCATTACGTTTTTCATTACGTTTTGTGAAACAGTTTCAGAAACTTTGGCTCGAGTTGTCATCTTTTTCAAGATTATTTGTCTAATTTCACTTCTTATTCATTTCTTCTTTACGAACTTCTCTTAATAACTGCTTCAAACCTTATCATTCTAAACACCCTTAATTTCTTATGATTAGTTTGCAGTCCATCACCCCAAATTTCCCAGTGTTTTGGGTACCACTCACTGTGGCAGGAGACTGTTGCATGCTGTTTGTTGCCTACTGGCGTTTGGGGACTAGACAATACACTACCTTCCTCTGCTAATTTACATAACTTGGTTTGGGGGGAGGGGGTGCAAAACTCGTTTTCCCATTCTTAACTTCAAGAGTGCATCTCCTACTTTTCTCCTCGCTCCCTCTGCTCCAGCCACCCTGGCTACCTTACTCTGCAATTCCACCATGCTCTTTACCACCCTGGAGCTGTGTGCTAAGCTGATGCTTCTGCCAGGAACTCTTTGCATGGTTTGACCTCTGATTCATTCAGGTCTCTACCCAAATGTCACCTCCTCAGAGAAGCCTTCCCTCTGCCTATCCTGTCTCAAATAGCCTCACCGCCATCACTCTGTATTCCCTTATCCTACTTTATTTTTCACCTTGGCATTTATCACTACCTAATATTGTATTATATGTTTATTTGCTTTTTATTGTTTCCTCACCTCGAATATAAGTTTCATGAGGACAAAGAATCTCATTCACCCAGTATCATCAGTGTCTGGGAGAGAGTTTGGCACATACTAGATGCTCAATAAATATTTACTGAGTGACTGAATTGATAAAAGAAGCAAATTACCAAAAGTCTCCATTTTCTTTGTGACATAGTATAAATGGAACCAGACAGATGAAAGATAATGAGAACCAATTTACAACCTAGCTGCCTGAGGAGGTTGATTGGCCTGAAGTATCTCCTTTCAACACTCCTAATTAGAAAAGGTTCTAACTACAAATTATGGAACAGGTGTGGAATATTCTATTTGGAGTCTGTATGGGTTCATGAGGTTTGAGGGCAGATGCACTACTTCAAAGGGACAAGCACCCCTGAAGCAGAAAGCTGGCTACAATGATTGAAGGCTTCTCCCTGAATCACTAGGGCGCCTCTGTAGGTAGCAGTCTGCAGCATCAGGAAGGTCAGGACACAGGAAGTTACAGAAAATAGGGGAGAAATCACCCAGAACTTCCCACTCAAAGATGCCACTGCCCTGGCTCCCTCCCCACCACCCTTGAAATGCTACAGAACAGAAATCTGACTGTTCTAAAGCATCAAAAGTTAAAAGTGAAAAAATCCAAGAACCCAATAAACCTGCCTCAAGACTGAGTTAAATAATAATAGTAGTAATAACAAGAAGGCATCTATTTCACTCCTAATCAATATGTTTCTAAAGAAAGGAAGGTGGACATAATTCTACTAAAATAGAATAGTTCTAAAAATAAAATAACCTTGGGCAGCAACTGCTTTGTGTCTGATAAAGAAAAGAGTGGGGAGGGGGAGGGAGGGGAAAGATACAGAAAGGCAGAGAGACAGAGGGTGGGGGAGGCAGAAAACAGCTTCTCCGAAACAAGAAATTAAAACTATGCAAGAGATCAATATACAAAGATATTATATAAAGCATATCAAGATGAAAAACCTGGTAGTTGAGGTGAAAATAAAGATAAACCCACATACTGTTTTAATGAGGAACCTTTGGTTATAAGTGACAGAAACCCAACCGGTTAAGGCAAAGGCCATGAGAAAACCAGGGGTTGCAGATGGGTCTCAGGCCCAAATGAAGCCGAGACTGGAAAACTGCCCAGAAGGACTTTCTCTCCCATCTCTGCCTCTCCGTAATGCCTTCATTTTCTCCTGCTGCAGACTGGCTTCTTCCATCTGGATGTGGACATGGCCACAGACAGTTCCAGGTTCACACCTCACACTCTACCACCTAAGAAGTCTCCCTCTTTCCTCATTCAAATTGGAAAAAATCCAGGAGAATAACTCTGATTGTCTCGGCTTAAAAATTACATGCTCATCACTATGGTCAGAGAGTAGGGTGATACCATTGGCAACCCCCATTATAAAGACGCAGTTAGAGTGAGGGAAGGATCAACAGGACAGAAAAATGAGTAAGGAGAAAGACAACCTGAGGAGTCCTCCCAAACTCACGGCAAAGAACAAAGAATAGACTGGTATCCAAGGTCATTGGCATTTAATCATTTCTCGAACACTTAAGTTTCAGGAATGTTCTAAGCAGTCAGGGAACAGGTGAGAGAAAAGAGACAAGGTCTCTAAACAAGACAATTCCAGGTAAAAATAAATGTTGTAAAGAAAATAAAGAAGAAAGATGTGCTAAACATTAATTTGGGATATGGTCAACAAATGTCTTACTGTGAAAGCAATGTGTCAGCAAGAAAAAGCCAGCTCTGCAGATCTGGCAGAAGAGCACGCCGGGCAGAGGGGACAGCTCGGATTTCCTTTCTCCAGGAAAGCCTTCTCCTGAGAGGTCAAAACCTCTCTCCATCCTGACCCAGCACGTACATCAGGGCTTCAGACTGCCCAGACCCCATGTTCACACACTCTCACAGCACTTTTTATCCTTGATCGTACTTCCAGAGTTTGTAACAGCCTATTTATTTCATAAATGTCATTTTCCTCCATTAGGGTATAAAATCCATAAAAACCAGAACTATATTTTTTGTTTAAGCGATATTTAAGAAATGTTTATTAAATAAATGAATGACTATGCTGAGGAAAAACTCCCCCAATACAAGCGAGGAGTCTATATAAGTTCACAACTGAACATCATGTAAAGGGATCTAGGAACATGGTAAATTCAAAGGTATCGGCCATGAGATGCACCAGCAGGAAAGACATATACCAGACCTTTAGTAAAACATGTGTTAGGCTTCACACAGCAGTTATACAACATCTCAATATTCCTCTCTCCATTCCTGACCCACTGACCTACCAAAATTCTGCTATATCACTTTCAGTGACTTTTACCTCCACTCTAAGCCAGAAATATGAAATTCACCTCCTCAAATCCAGCAATCCATGTCTATTAATTGTACCTACTAAATATCTTCTAGATCCATTCTCTCCTCTCCATCTCCCTGATCATTTGTTATGGTACACTAGACTCCCTTCCAATCTACCCTCCACAATGACTTAGGCGTAGGGGTGGGGGTGGGGAAGAAGGGGAAAAGCATCCCAAACAGTGTATCTAATTAAGTCAGTTACTTTCAAGTTAAAAAAAACCTTCAGTCAAATTGATACAGTAAGTTCATGCTTCAAAGGACCCCTCTGCTCTGCTCTGGATACACAGCAATAATAGACATCATTAGCCTCAAAAATAAGATAAAAACCTCCCTGAGCCAGAAATACAAGAGAAAAGAAAAGCAGGGAGCAGGTCTGATGCCACAAGGCTGCTGGGTTCGTGATCTGACAGTCAGGAGTTCAGCTCCTCAGGTGCTAGGGAACTAGCGCTGGTCTCACTCTTTGATGTTGGGGAGTTATACATGATTGTGAGAAAAGTCTGGGAAGAAAAGAAAAAGGGAAAAGAAAGCTGCTAATTGCTTCCTGGGCTCTCACTTATTTGTAGCTGTGGATCAGAAGCAAGAGGACATGAATGCAGCCTTAAGGCTTGAAACCGAATCGAGCCACCTGCTGACTCAGTGACTGGATCTATGACACCCTCACCCTAGTACGATATTATCGCAGGCCTGGGCCCTGAGCTATCTTTACTCGGCCTGCACTGGAGGCTCTAAGGGAACTGGCGGGCAGGCAATCAAAACCCAACACACAGGCAAAAGTGAATGTGGGTAGTTGGGGAAGAACCTCTCATTCAAAATAAGCTGAAAACTGAAATTGCAAAGTAAATTTCTTTAAAAATTTAATGCTAATAGCCAATAAAAGAACAATTAAAACAAAAAATTCACTCCAAATGAAATCAGTGTTCTATAGGACTCTATAGGATCTTCCATAAATTAATAATCTATATTGTTTTAGATTAGTAAACAAATACAGATTTAAAACAAATATGATTAAGAGAGATTAATACAGGTATCATATCCATAACAAAAATATGAGGTTATAAAATAAAAGTAGGCAGAAATGAAATAAAAACAGGTGGATATGAAAAGAGCCAATTAAAAATCCTAGAAAACTATAGTCAGTGGAATTAAAAAGTAAACCCTCAACATCCAAGATAAACTCCAGAATCTAACAAAGAGAGAGAGAATTGGTAATTAAAGATTAGTACCAATAAGTTCTTTCAAAATAGAGCACAGAAAGGCAACAAGATTAAAAAGATTAATTAGAAGTCATAAAGGACAGATTACAAGACCTCACTATTCACACAGAAGGAGTTTCAAAAGAAAATTAAGGTAACTGCAAAAAAGTACTATTCAGAAAGAGCTGGGAATTTTACAGAAAAGATGTGAATTCTCACACCAAAAATGATCTCTAAAGACCAAGCAGGAGAAATAAATCTATACCTAGAAACACCATAGAAAAACTGAAGAACATTTAGGATAAAGAGAAACTCTTAAAAGCTACCAATCCCTTCTCTGGGCCTACGACAGCCCACTAGTCATTTGATCAGCAAACATTTACTCAACATCTCCACCAAACCAAGTGAAGAAACCGAGATACAATCAAGTAATCTCAGCTCTCCAAACACCGACAGTCCAGTGAAGGGGACTGACATGTAAAAAAGTCATTACAGCTGTGTGACATGTGCTGCAACAGACACGTGAACAAGGCACTACTGATGGGCAGAAACTGCTGAACTGTACAGGGTAGTGGGAAATATTCCTAGTGAAGATGTGCACTGAGCTGTAATTTGAACGCAAATTATACGATGCAGGAATCAAGAACAGTAACAGTAAAAGTACATCAAGGACTAACAGTATTAGCTGACTTGGCTGGTGACATACTATTACATGTGCCTTTCAGGCAATATCTCCAATGCTCCCAACAGCCTTCAGTTCATGAAGTCCATTTTATAGATGAGAAAAGTAAGTTTTACAGTGAGTAAGGAACTCTGGTCCCAAAGTCACAAAGCTTATAAATAGAAAGTATAGATTGGTTCCAAAAAAATGAAATACAGACTTTAATTACTTGGACTGATTTAAGTATTTTATTTGATGAGAACCTTGAGAATAGAATGAGTCTGTTGAGACAGCACTGAGGTGCTGACTGGGTTACTCTCCCTTTATTGTGTACTGTACTCTGTTGTCCACGTGAGTACAATAAGTAAAGAGCACTGTGGGAATAGTGGCGGACAGGCACATTCAAGTTTTAAAAAGTCGTGATTGGTAGCACATTAATGCAAGACACTAACAGGAGAAAGCACGGGTGGGTGGGGAAGGGTATGTGAGAACTCTGTACTTCCTGCATAATTTTTCTGTACATCTAAAACTGCTCTAAAAAAAGTCTATTTTAAAAATGTATACTTTACACAGAGATTGCACTGAATTTTATCCTCTTCTCAGGATTCATAAGACTATTCAGTTTTAATATGAACGGTAATTTTACATTAGATGGGGAGGAAGTGCTGATGCTTCTACCACTGTGGAATATCGGGCACTATTGAACCATCTCAGTTCATTATTCTGTAGACCGTTTCCCTATTTCACCTTCTCTCCACCCCGACAAAATTATTTTATAACCGAAATTTCTGTTTACTTCCATCTATTTAGTCTTTGAAGATTCCACAGTCTTTGGAAACCCTTACATTTATGACTAAATTCCAGTCTAATTATAATTATGAATTAGAATGACATTATTATTTCAATTTGCCAGGCCTCCTGTTTTAGTCACTTTGCTCATTTTCTATGAGGTATCATTTTTCATAAATCTACATGTTAGTTTTACACAGCCTTTTGAAAAAACAATATATTGTTCTCTAAGGCATTCAAGATTAAACTGGAAACCACAACTGACCCAGAGGAAAAGTAGCTAATATTCTTAAGAACAACTTTTCCCCAGTTCCTGCTTTAAAACGCCCCCCCTCCCAAACTCCTAATCTTCACTGGCACACGTATAAACTTCTTTAATATTATTACCTTGGTCTTTACCAGCTTCATCTATGTGCTGAAAATCTTTTAGTGTCTGAAGTTTACAGAAGCCCTCTCTACAGTGATGAATAACTTTCTTTGATCCATTCTTGAGGAGGTAATCCATTAGAGTAAGGGACTTGTACACATGGCGCCAGTTCTTCCCGTGGTCATTCAGTCTCTGCCAGAGCATACTCATAATCTCTGAGAGAGAAATCGTGTTGAAAGTCAGGTCACTAATATCTAACATCAGAGAACTAGAGGGACCCCAAGGGTCATTAGAAGTTGCTTCCCTGACTTTGACTTCAGCATCTGAGTAATTTTTCACAAAGTTTTTCACTTGCCTCCGGAATGCCATTGGTAAGACAAGGTGAGATGGGATGAGAGTAATGGAATAGGAGTTTCCGTGATTGGTTTATAAAACCCTTGAGAGGTAAGTGGTCCCCATTTCTGCTCCTCCCACATACAAATGATTAATCTCCATCTTGACAAGGTATCAATTTCCTGCAAAGGAAAGCACAAAAAATATAATCTTTTTAAATGTCTATAAAAGACCAAGTCAATCTGAAAAATCCAGCTTTAGTTTCTAAATCAGCCCTGCACTTACACAGTCAGAATTGAAGGTACCATATAAATGTTTCTAGGATCAATATTACAAAATCTCTCATAAGGGATTGGCCTACTTTAAGAACTATAGGTGGTCTTTCTAGTCCTAAAGGTACCTGCAGAAAATCATTCAACCTCTTTGCTAGAAATAAAATTATTATAAGGCATTATATGGACAGTGGACAACTTAATATAAGAAAATAGAACTTGGATTCTGACACCTCCTGCTTAAGATCTACTGTCATGTATAAAATATTAAGTCCTTAAAGTAATTAAGATCGTGAAAATTGAGTCTTAGAATCACCAACTGATCCTATGGTCAGATTCTTTTTAGAACTATAAGCCATTAGAATCAGATCTAAATACGACCTGCTTTCTTGTTAATTTAAAGAGGAGAGGTCATAAATTATTAAAGACAAGTAGTTGTATCCCAGTAGATTCCACATTTGACTCATGGTCCCCTAAACCAGTATTTCAGTCCTGGTAAGACTAGTGAGTTCAAGGAAAACGTCAAATCACCTTCTTTACTCAGCTTTAGAAAAGGAAGTATGAGTTTAGGACTAAACAATATCAAGAGTATGATTCAAATAGTGTAAGGATTTTCCTAAAACCTGGAGTGATCAACATGTATCTCTCAAATCTCAAAACAAGTAGACACAAAGAAAGGTCCATTTAGGGTGATACAAAAATACATTAAAACTTAAAAAGGGTAGGCAGCCCCAAAACTGCTAAGTGATACTTATGAAAGATCAACTCACAAGTTTATATGAAACCACTCCCTCTTTTCATTGTTTTGCATTAAGGTGGGTCAGTCAGTTTGCAGTTTCCTTAATGACTGACCACTGATGGCCACTGATATAGAGTACCATATTGATTTCAAGCCCTAATGAGCATCCAGACCCAATGAAGCCTGGATAGTCTATAATCAGGTTTCCCTAGACAAACTGTTTACATACAAAAGAAAATGGTTAAAATTCATAACACATTTTATTTGTTACTTTTAGTTTTGTTTAGTTTCTCTCCTTTGACCTCAATTTCCAGCTCAGGCTTGATGAATTCCTGTGTATGTATTTAAGGAAAACATAAAATTTTCAGAAACATCCTAAATGAACTATCACTTCTTTTTTTAAAAATAAGAGTCAGGGTTAATTAACCTTTTTACTTTTTGTAAAAGTAAAACATATCCTCAAATAATCTAGAAAATGTATCAGTTTAATTAAGACTTCTCAGAAAAAGACTAGCATCAATCCTAGGAAGAAAATGAGTTGTGTTTTTTTTTTAATTTTTCTGATTTTCTCTCATTTGCACTTCCAATACAGGCATTTTTTACCTGATCCATTACTACAGCAAAAATCCGATTTATAGTATGTTTCAATAAGCTATTAAAATTTTCAATCATGAGGGTTTTCTTTGTCTATTGTCCTTTTTTTCCCTCTACCAAGCTCACTCAATGCAGTGATGCACTGTGACACTGGCTTACAGCAACAATTATTGATCTGTTTCCTCAAAAGTCTATTAAAAAACAAAACAAAACAACTCTGTTAGAATCATAACCTACTGTAATCGAACAACAATTGTTAAAACCCATTTTTTCTTTTCTTAGATAGCTACTATTTTGGAAGGATAAAACTCGTAATTTTTAGGTTTTCTTATTTTGTCTAACATGAATTTTTAAATTTTAAAAATCCTCTCCTTAAATGAATTTTCTGCTCCAGAAAACTATCTAAATATTTAGATAGACTTCAATCCAATAGAGTAGTTTAAAATGGATGTGCTTGACATCATGCCAAAATTAAATACATTTCCAACCCTTAGAAAAACCAAAAAGTACAAAATCTGGATAAATGAATTAGTTTCATTTACTAATACATGGTACTTTGTGACATGAACATAAACCATATAAGACATCATTCTACTATTGCTGTCTTTTCACACTAACAAAGAATTCAATTAATTGTAGTTGTAAATTATATGTTGACTTGTCACGTTATTTTAGACACCTGACAACATGCAAACGCTCATTTTACTCATAACCTCAAACAAGATTGTTATTGAGGTGATGTGATATTTGAAACAAAATTAGTGCCCAAGAGGGTAAATTTTCACACCTGAATTTTGGTTGTCTAGCTACCTAAATCCTTGTAATATTTAGAAACAGAGGGAAGTAAGATATTCCATGTCACAAATCTGCGTTGCCTCCTCTGAAAGGTCCTCACCGGCCTTGCTTACTAGGTCTTCCCATCACATTCTTTTCAGCACCTGGTTTATTTCCTTCATGGCACTTACGATCTGTACTATGTATTTATCGTTTGCTCTTTGGCTTCCTCCACCACCAGACTGGTCCTTGAGAGCAAGAACCTTGACCATCTTAGTTCCCAGTGTAATCCTACTGACTAACATATACCTAGCACATAGTTAGGTACTCAAGGAACAGGTGTTGGGTGAATGACCAAATGGCTGAATGATTCTGGTTTGATTCTACAGTAGTGGATTATAAATATGACACATTACAAATACAATCCAGCTCTTGTAACTGTCAAGTAAAATTCTAGAGTATGAAACAAATATTTTCAAAGCAATCAATAAATATTTCTTGAATATGTACCATTTACACAGCTTTGTAGAAGATATAAGAAGTATAAAACATTATCCTTACATTCAAAAAATATTAAGGAGGTTTCTACCTTTAAAAATTCCAAAATAAACAAATGATGAGGTAAGAAAAGTCTCTGTTCTCTTTTTAGATTTTCCCACTTCCACAATGCTTTGGCCAAAGCAATTTCTTCCCCTAACTTTACCTGGATCGTAACAGGAAATCATTTAAGTTATTAAGTGACGTTAAACTACTGGTCCATAATCTCTGGTCTGAATCCTTTGAGGCCAGATGAGTTGTGGAATTCAAACTCAATTGTTTTAATTTTTAATTTTATCTTTTACTTTTGAAGGTAATGCCATGCCTACACCATATACTGCATGATACCCACAGTATGGTATGGGGTCACTTGAACAAACACATTAATATGACTGTAACAAAAAATTGTGAGTATTTGGAATTAAGATAAATGGGTCGTTTCAGGTCAGGTCTTGCCACCAAATAAGTTGGGGGGGGGGGGTCAGTGGTTTTTCAAAACTTTTCGGGTATCAGAATTGAGAATAAGGAGCTGAAATTGAGGAGCTGAAATGATTTTATCCACAAATATAAGACAATAACAAAAGCAGCATCTAAGAGGCTGTGCTCCAAGAAGCATCTGAGGAAAGATGAATTTAGGGTAGTGTTGTAATGAGGAGAAAATAGATCTTGTGTGTGTACAGGTTCCGCCTATAGACATGAATTCAACTCAGGAGGAAATAAGGTGTGACCAAGGTTATTTTGGGAGAATGATTATAGATAATACCGGCATTAAGAGGTATAACTGTTTTGATGGAAACAACACTGCAAGAGGCGGAGAAACCAACTTTTTGAGCCCCTCTTGTGTGCTCATTAATTCATTCAACTATTAGTTTTCCAGAGTTTTATCATGTGATAAACTCCATTCCAGGAAATGGAGAAACAGGTGCCCAAAACACAGTCCCCACCCCGTGGAGTATAAAGCTACTCTTTACTGAATACAATGTGTTGGCACCTAGACAGTGTCATATCTCAACTCATTACTTTAATTAGGATTCCAAAAAATGAATTTGAGGTCCTGCTCTGCTGTTTCCTAATTAAGGCTTACAACTTCTCTGGGCCACAGTACCCGCTCTGCAGCATAAGGACAAATGGCCACATGGGGAGGATTATGGAGAGGAAGAAATGAGATGCGTGGGAAAGACTTTTTAACGCGAAGGGCGATGGTTGAGTAAGAATCAACTTCCAGCGACTGCCCTCTAAGGGCACACAATTTACTCGGAGGGTGAGGCTGGAAGAGGCAAGGCTCCTAGAAATGGACGTAATGGCGTCACACAGCAAAGACCTTCCCTCACGCGGACTGCGCGGGCCTCGCCCACCTCTCGCCGGCACTCGGACAGCGGACAGCACCGGCATGGCACAGGAGACTAGGGAGCAGGCTCCTCCAGGCCACCCTCCATCCCACCCGCTCCCCCAAAAGACAGTCTACTACCTGAGAAGGTCCAACTATGGCGTTGGGACCTTTTCCCACTCAAATTCAAGCCCTCTGGTCCGCAGGCCAATCCATCTCCTCCATCCGCGCCCAACTGCCCACACTTCTGCTTCCTCACTTCCGGTCCCTCACTTCCGGGCCCTCACTTCCGGCCTCTCTTTGGTATGGTGCCAGAGACCCCCAACGCCTCAAGCTAGAGGGACGCTTGGGGTTAAAGTATCCCAGCTTGGGGATATCAAGTGGAATGAAGGTAAACGTCTTCATTTAACAACCTGTTGATCTGTGGTGCTGCCCTAATTCTTCTTTCAAAGAATAAATTTTACAATTTGTGTTAGTGTAATTTTAACTAACTAGAAATGCCATCCGCAGCTGATTTCCACCTCAAAGGACAAAGAACGTAATTGTAGTCTCTGGAGATAAAAAGAACAGTGTGTGTGATGGACAGTGATGGAGTACCTCCGCTGACAGCCTCGGGTGCCACTGAGGAGTAGCCCTGGAAATATTCAACTGATCTTCAGTGAGCGCCGCTCTGTGTGTGCCGCGCGCCGCTCTGTGTGTGCCGCGCGCCCCACCAAGCAGTAAGGACCCAGACATAAAACAGGCATCCAATGCTGGATGACTTTACAGGCTAGTGGAGATGATAGGTACCATCACAGAAGACAGTGACAAGATGTGTATCACGTAATAAAAGAGGAGCGAGCATCTAATTCTGCCAAGGGGTACTTAAGGACAGGTTTCACAGAAGAGTTTACATCAGAATTGAATATTAAAGAATGACAGAGTTCACTGAGTAGACAAAGTACAGGAGGCCATTAGACTCAAAGGATACATCATATATAAAGGCTTGAAAGCTGAGGGAACCTATTATATTATTTTGATAAAACTGCCAGTACTGTAGTTACTGTGGCTGTTGCAAGGGCTATTAGTAGAACATCAGAGGGAGATGAAGTGGCAGAGGAAAGTCAGGTCATGAAGGACCTTGTCCATTCTACTAGGTGATTTTATCCATGAGGCAGTGAAAATATAATGAAATCCTGTTTTAAAGCATGTTGAGTATGTCAACATTCCACTACGGTGGAAGTGAAAGACTTAGAAGATGAAAGTAATATTTGTTTTTAGTTTCTACCACTTCTATTATAATGATCATTATAACAGCTCACATTATTGATACTGACGTGTACATAGGTAAGTATAAAATAAGAGGAAAGAAGATGTGAAAGATGTTGGTGTGTTTGAAACACTGGTTAGTTAGCTATAATATAGGGTAGTGGGGGTAGAAGCCAGAGGAAAATTGAAAAGGCTGCCTGGAAACAGATTGTTTAGGGCCTTGAATACCATGCTAAATTGTTACTCTATATAGTAGTGAGGGACAAACAACAACAATTTTATACCAGTGGTGCAAAAAAAAATGTATACACATTTTAAGAGCTGTTGTTTATGCGTTACTTTTCAAAGTTGAATTACAGAAGCAATGGGTGGTATGATGTTCGCTCATATTAAATGTATATTGATGTTGCCATGCAACAGGCAGGACAGTCAGCAACAGGCAGGACAGTCAGCGACAGTGGCTGAAGCACTGCTGTGCCAGAAGCACAAGACCATTCTGAAGTGGTATTTGAAATTCGAAAATGTTTGAGTTTCTCCCACATTCTTCTGACTTAACACCCCTTGACTTCTACCAGTGGGGGACCTTAAAGGATGTGGTGTACTGTAGAAAACCAGCTACACTGGCGGTACTTGAGGAAGAAACTGAAACAGCACGTGCAGCGATACAAGGGGACACTTCGGTCAATGCTGCTCAAGGAGTCGTTTGCCGTCATCAGAAGTGTCTGGATGCTGGTGGTGACCACCTTGAGCACCTCCTGTCATTGCAGAAGTCAAATCTGACTTATATTCATCTTTTGTTATTGTTATGTATTGAGTATTACAATTTTAATACAGTTTTTTCTTTTCTTAAAATGTGTATACATTTTTTGGCACCCTCTGTATATTGAGTTATAATTTATAAAGATTTTTTCTATGCATATCTTACATAAATTTCAAAGGAACTCTGAAAAGTAGGCATTAATTGCCCCATTGCACATACAAAGCAATGAATTTGGGGAACATGCATTCATTCTACACTATTGAGCATCCACTATGTGCCAGGCACTATGCTGAGCCAGGGGAATACAAGGAAATTATCACCTAATAGTTTAATAGAGTAGGCAGGAATAAATCAGCAATTATAAGTTGCCATGATAAACACAAGTATAGAGTGACAAGGGAAGATTTGTCTAAATCTACAAATTTGGGGGTTCCCTGGTGGTCTAGTGGCTAGGTTTTGGCTGAGGCCTGGGTTTGCTTCCTGGCCAAGGAACCAACCAAAAATAATAATAATAATAATAATAATAATAATAATAATAATAATAATTTAATAAATAAATAAATCTACAAAGTTAGGGAAGGCTTCCTGGAGGAGGTGAATTTGAGATGAGTTTGCAGGAACAAACAAGTTACATGAATTGCCCAGAAACATTCAACTAGCAAGTGATTTAGCTAGAACTTGAACCCCAGTCTTCTGTGTCCAATTCTATGTCCTTTCCCCTGCCCTAAGGTCTAATCTTTGGTTTTTGATGTTGCACTCCATTGGCATTCTGTCACAAGTCTACCTGTTGTATTTTGAGAAGGTCAGAGATCCCAGTTTTTCCTTTGTAAACCCATTCATCTTCTCCCTTTAGAATGAATTTCTGGGTGAGTATGAAAGGGAATTGATTAGACAAAAAGTATAAAGTATTACCTATCTAGTGGAATGAACTGTTAAAGTGACATGTTAAAGGTGCTTCTTATCTGCTTTCCTCCATTTGGGGGCACCAAATTTAGTTGCAATACTGTAGCATCCACCAAATACAGACATCGTTTCACAATAATAACTTGGTGTGTTTTTCCCCCCTGAACTCAAGAGTTTTGTAAGAGTGAACAAAATTTTCTTCTTTTCGTTTCTGCAGCATCACTGCTCTTTCTCATCTCCTTGGCTGGTTTCTTTTCATTTCTCTGACCTCTCAGCTTTGGAAGCATCTGTTCTTTGTCTATATTCATTCTTTAGATGGTTTATCCATCTCATAGTTTTAAACATCCTTCTCTTGCTCAGCAACTCTCAAGTTAGTTATTATCAGCCGTAACCTCTCCTGACCACCCCCCCGAACTGATATTTCTCACAAACATGTCTTGTTAATATGTAAAACAAAACTCCTGATCTTCTAAACTTGCTCCTCCATCTCAGTAAATGATATAGGCTTGCATCTAGCTTCTCACACCACGACCTTAGAGTCATTGTTGACTCCTCTCTTTGTCTCTCATACTACACGTCGTAACCATCAGCTCACCTTTAATACGGGTGACTTTCAAGTCTGGGTAGTATGTGGTCAATAGATAATAAATGGTTTATCAATGCCATGTTCTAATACATGATAAACTAATAATATTTATGTTTCCAGGTTTTATGATCACCCCGTATATTCAGAATCCGATCACTTCCCACCACCTTCACTTTCAACCACCTGCCCTAAGTTGCCGTCATCTCTTGCCAGGACTATTGCAGTAGCCTCCTAACTGGTCTCCCTGCTTCTGCTCTTGATCCCTTACAGTCTAATCGGAACACAATAACCAGAATGATCCTTTTAAAACTAAAACTGGGGAGATCATATGACTCCCCAATTCAAAATCTTCCATTGGCTCCCATCTCCATCAGAGAAAAATCCAGAGAGCTTGCCATTGCTGGCAAGGCTCTACATGTTCTGGCCCCTGCTCCCTCTGCAACCTCCATCCTGATCCTCTCCACCTTTACTGACTGTGACAGGCTTGCTCCCACCTTGTGGCTTTGCACCTGCTGGTCCCCATACCTACAAAAGCTGTTTCCCCAGAAAGCTATTGAGCTGGCCCTTCAATTTGTTTTGGACTTTGCTCAAACATCCTTTGACCTCCCAATAAAATTGCAACCCCCTCCCCCACCTCGGCCACACTCCCTGTGACTCTTGCCCTATTTTATGTTTCTCCGTAGCCGTACAACCATATTCTTTTTTTCTGTTTCAATAAAATTACTGAGCAATTGTAACCAACGAAAAAGTTCAAAACAAAGAGCAAATCCTGAGCAAGGCTTAAATATAAAGGGGCAAAGAGATAGAAAAGGATACCATTTCCCGTTATAGAATAGGTTTACATTTTAGAATGGCAAATTCAGTCTTTTATGATACCCTCCTGCTTAGCCTTCAAGGGAATGATGCCAAGGAACATCCTGTGAGCCAACATTTTCCTCTTTATCTTGGGTCTGATCCCCAAACTCTAAATGGTGCCACTTAGCAAGTAGCAACTTGTCTCATTTTGTGAAAAAGATGCAGCGTTGCAATTCATTTTCTAACAAAAGCAAAGAGAGAGGAAGAGGCCTTCTCAAGTTGTTCTTGGGTATGGGAGGGAGGAACCCGAAGAGGAGGGAGAGTTACAAATTTGAAGGTAAGAACTAAGAAAGTTGAAGGTGACAGAAACTTTAGTTCCGTGAAAATAAAATCTTAAAATTCCAGAAATCCTGTAGTCCAATCAGCTCAAGAGAAAGTGAATCCCAGAAAGTGAGTCCCAGCTCATGTCTAACTATAGCAAACCTGGGGTTAGAACGCATCCTGCCCCCGAAACTTTCTTCCTTTATTTATTTTTAAAAAATTTTTTTTTGTTAAGGGTAATATTATGGGCTAAGAGTAATATGTAAGATATTAATATTGTGAGTGATCCAGGGTGGTATTAAATAAGTTCCCCTCAGAATTCCTAATGTTTCTCTGGATACATGGATATACTAAGAGAAAGCTTTCCTTAAGACCAGCAGCTGCTGACTGATGGATCACCTCTAGGATTAGAAATTTTCTTATGTGAACATAATTGTTCAGGGTGGGGAATTGTTAAAACTGAAACCAAGCATAAAGAAGCAAAAGTTGTTTCAGTGAACCTCCTGCATTTTAGTTCAACTCTGGCAGCAAGAAAACAAAACCACATAATCTAAGGCTCACGCCCATCTCTCTGAAGCCCCATATCTGCTAGTTCCTGTGTGGTTTGCATACAGACTGCAGGGCTGCCTGGGGGGTCGTTTGGAGTGGGTAAGAAGTGAGGAGGAGGAGGCACTATTAATGGATCTGTGAACGTGTATACCCTCTTTTAGCGTGGCACTTGGAAGACGCGCTGGGTGGAACTGTCCTCTGAAATGCAGTAATTTGGACGTGAATTCATCATCTTCTTGTAAGAGAGGATTCGTTCTAATAACTCAGTGTCAAAGCCAAGACAGAGACTCAGCTCGTCTCTTCTAAAAGGTATGTCGTTTTGCAGCATCGGTCCATATACGCTAGAGATCTTGAACAGTTTTAAATGTGCAGGATGCTTTCTATGAGTCACATCTAATTAAAATGAATCCCATGGACTCTCCAAATATTGTTTTTAATATTTTGATCCATCAGCTAAGATCTCTAAATCTTTTGCTGCACCAAAGTTTGTGATGATAAGATTTGACTTGTAGCAAATGAACCAGGAGAAGACTGGTTTCTTACCCAGTCCCATTTACACACAAAAACACCACTCACTGGCTTCTGAGCCATCTCAGGGAGTGACCTGAGAGTCTGGGATTACAGAGGTGAAATTCCACTTCACCATAGTCAGCATTTATTCCAAAGTGGGGCAGGAAGGGGGAGGGTGAAGGGCTGAGCAGCAATGAATGACACTAGTGCCCTGAGGGCAGGATTTCTGTCATCGCTGGCCTTTCTACTTCTGTTAGTATTTATGTTACCTTTACAAAGAACACCGGTTTGATTCCTTCCTTTAAAAAAAAAAAAAAGACATTGAAAATAGATTTTGAGAGGGTATTGTCTATCTTTATCTCTTTACCAAAGTCAATGCCATATCCCTAAGACTGTCTTTAGTTTGGGCATCAAGTCTTAAGACAAACTTCTTTATGTTCTTTGCCCCATTTGTTCCTGAATATGAGAATTGAATATACCCATCAAGGATTTTACTTACTTTAAAATATCCTATTTATATACCTGGAACTAGGCCTTGTTAATAAAGTAGTATATGCAACTTAATTTGCACATTACAGAAAATAGACATCTCCAGGTAAATTAAGAGGAGGGATCTAAAATTTAATGGAAAAGATTGCATGGCTCATGTTATTTCATCTGAGAAAGGAAAAACCTGAGGTTGAAGACTCTTTTGTTCTATACAACTGCATGTATCATAGACTGTTTTGTCCTTTAGTGGGTCACCCTTTATTTTCTTTCTCATTTTTGGTTTCAGAAAGAACATTTAATTTAAGTATATTTTGCTTTAGCAACACCGTATTGTTTATAAAACTGCACATTTATAAAATAATTTTAAAGTGATTCTCTTTACAAAAAGATTCATTACTAAATAAAGAACACTTAAAAATATGTACAAGGGCTGCCGGAAAATCTCCAACTGTGTAAAATGAAACATGGAGGCATTGATGGCTGGAGTTTTTCCAGACGGCCCTCGTATATAGTGATGGGATATAGAGCGCAGCACAGGGAATGTAGTCGACACCATTGTAACAGCTGTGTAAGCTATCAGACGGGAAAGAGACCTCTTAGGGTCATCACTGTATAAGGTCTGTACAAGTCTAAGCATTCTGCTCTCTTGTACACATGAAACTAAAAAAAAAAAAAAAAAAAAAAAAAAAAAAAAAAAAAAAAAAAAAAAAAAAAAAAAAAAAAAGAACAAAAAGAACGTTATGTGAATAGAGAATCATTGAAGTGCATTTAAATTTCAAGTTCTAAAAATTCAGATTTGTACTCTTTTTAAGAACTATTTTTTTTTTTTTTTTTTTTTTTTTTTTTTTTTTTTTTTTTTTTTTTTTTTTTTTTTTTTTTTTTTTTTGCAAAGAGAGACAGCTCTGTATTGTTGAATAAAATTACCTTTTCAGGTTGAATTTGGAGTGTCTCCCATGCAGTAAACTGTGATCGTCTTCTCCCTAAATTGTAATAGATTTTATTTTTTAAAAATGACTTCACTGAAGCAAAGGGGAAGGAGGTGATTGACTTTTCAATATGAAGAAATTTCTCTACTGCTAGTATAGTATCCTTTTGAATATCTTACACATCTAAGGCCCTGAGGAAAATCCCCCCTTTTAAAAAAATTTCAATTGTTCTACATCTACCTTAGAGGGATATTGTAAGGATAAATGAGTTAACATAAATATCAAGTGCCTTAGGAAAAAGGTATTATGAAAATGCAAAATCATATCACCATTAATTATTTCTTTGAATCTTAATCATTTTCTTTCCACCTCTGATAAAAAAAGTATATCTCACTCACTCCCTAAAGCCCTCTCTTTTAAAACCATTGCCTTCTGGAAGAGCTAAAAATGACCCCACGTATTTATTGATTCTCAGAGGATAACTCCCAGTGGTGTTGGTGACTTGTAGCATTTGTTTCTAAATTTGAATAGAAGTTGCCTCTTTTCCTGGATCGAAAAAAAGTCTACTGTTGTTCAAAAATGTGTCCTTAGGTATGATTCCATCAGGATTTTTTAACCAACATTTACTGATCAGTTCTAGGGACAGATTCTTCATTTTACTGCCCTCATAAAATAAAATCAAAACTTGGTTAAGAATCTTCGTGGCCTAAGTTATTTAAATCAAAATATAGGCTCAATTGGCCCCCATTTTGTCCATATCATGTATTTGCCCAGCATATCTTGACCCATAAAGAAGCAACACAGCCTTGTCTCTCTCTCTCTCTCTCTGTCACTTTACAATTCTCAGGAAAGCATAGTACATAAATAAATATTTACAAACATTTATTGAGCATCTACTATATCTTGGACCCTGTGTTAGGCATTGAGTTCTTTTCAACAGTGTTAATGCTAGTTTTCAATAAGCTTAAGCCAATAGGAATTCAGTAAATAATTTTTAAAAAGTTTTCCTTTTAAATATGCATTCAGAGGCAAATGTTTTAAAGAATTAAAAGAAACTATTACTAAGTACATGAAATCGAAAGTCTTACACATTCTCCAAAGAAGATGTAAGCATATATCTGATGAAGAAAGTAAATGTTCAAAAGTGAAGTTGAAATATTAGTACAATGAATACCTCTATACTCACCTTTTCGATTGAACAATTGAAAACTTCTTGCTGTATTTGCTCCATGTACATGTATCTCTTTTTGAACTAGTTGTAAGTTACAGACAAGATGACACTTTACCCCCGATAATTCAGTCCACATCTAAGATTAAGGACATTCGCCTGCATAACCACACCACCATCATTGTACCTAAGAAGATGAACAGTAGTAATTCCTTAATACCATCTCATATCTAGGCCATATCTAACTTTTGCCTTTTGTCCCCCAAATGTCTTCCTCCGTATCTTAAAAAAAAAACTGGATCTAATTTTTAAAAAGACAAGAACATTTTTTGCATTTGGGTTTTATGTCTTTTTATTCTACATTGGTTCTTTTTAAAGGGTTAGGCCACTTATCCCATAGAATGTTCCACGTTCTGGATTTGTTGATGCTTCATAGTGTTATTTATTCCCTTACCCGCTATGCTTTCTGTGAACTCCATGTTAGAACTAAAGCGTTGAATAGCTTTCCACTGAGCATTTTTTGCAAGGTGCTCCATATTGCATCTCATCAAGGGGCACATAATGCCAGGTTGTCCCTCTGGGATATCTCCATTGTAAACGTACTTTTTTCTTCTTTGCAATTAACAAGTAATCTGAGTGGGTGACACTTCGATAATAGACTATTTCCCAACAAACTTCACCAATGGCTTTGGGTGATAATCCTTTGGGGGTCATTGAATGAGGATAAAACATACAAATTCATCATTACAGCAATAACAGATATTTATTGAGAATATAAATTCAGATAATAATAACAACAACAATAATAATAAGTGACGTTTACTGAGTGATTGCTGTGAATCCAGACAGTCTAGGTTTGAGTCTAATCCTCCAGTTACTAACGGGCCAACTGGGACATTTTGCTTAATCTTTCTGTGCCTTAGTTTCTTAAGCTATAAAATGAAGTAATAATGGCACCGTTCTCATTGTATCATTTTGAAGATTAAATAATTTATACATGTAAAGTTCCTAAAACAATGTCTGTTATTTGCCAGGCACTGTTCTGACACTTTGCAAGTATTAACTCATTTGCTTCTCCTAATAACACAGTGAAGTAAGCGCTAAAATTATCCTTCTTTCACAAGTGAGGAAACTGAGGTGCAGAGGCATTAAGTAACTTGCACAGGGCCAGTTAACTAGTATGTGATAGAGCCCAGATTTGAGCCAAGGCGGTCTGATTCCAGAGCATTCTCTCTGAAGTCTGGCACCTATAATGAAGTGACACAAATGAAACTGAGTGGAAATCAGTGACAGGACCCTCCTCCCCAACCACCACCACCACCACCACCCAGGTTTTAAGTTATCTTAAATTATTGAAAATTTGGGAGTGTTGCTACCAAAATATATTTTTGGCTTTGTTCATCTGACTAATAGCAATCTATTAAGCATAGATGAGTATACTTATTGTATTTATATAGCTTAAGGCTCTGTATAGGAAATGAAAAATGTAGAAAGAAAAAACTGAAAAGAATAACACAGGAGGTGAGTTATGTGAGCTCAGAGCCTTGGGGTACAAGATGATATTTTGATACAGTCAAGGGGGGAAAAATCCCTCTCATTTTTCACAGTTCTGTACTGTATAAGATTTCACCAGCAAAACACAAGGGTATAGCCACTGTCAGATTTATGAAAGAGCACACTGGGTTTCTTCACAGGACGATGGATGAGCCTTGTTAGAAGGTCACTTCCCCGGTTGGTTACCTCATACACTCAAGGCGTTCTGTAAGTCAGCCTCTGGCTTCCGAAACAAACCGTGTACAGCAAAGGCCTCACAAGCTGGGTATTGGTCCCTGTCCCTTCATTGTCATTAGAAGAGGGGTCCAGTGAGGTCTTACTCGCTCCTTTCATCGCCATTACAGAAAGCCCTCAAGTGCAATTTTCTAAGGAGAACTAAAAATAAATGAGAAGGACAATCCAACATTAATAATGTGTTTATGCATTTCTAACACAATCATTGCCAAATTGGTTCTGCCCCTTTTATGTTTTTTAATGAAAAGCAGCACAGTCGATCCACTGGTCATGAACGATACTTTTTCACTTGTCAGTCCCCGCACCTCTCGGCTTTCCACCGGCGTTGTGTGGCAGCCTACAAGCGGTTCATGATTTGTGTCTCTTGTCTGGCGCTTTCTGGGAAAATGCCGGAAACAAACTGCTGAAAGCTCAGTAGGAACTGGGTAAATAATAACTAGACAGTTCTCTTGTTAAATATGATTTTAAAGAAAAGTCTGTTTAAATAACTAGGAAATATTACTAGGGAAGTGCACAAGTAGATAGAAAAACCTGGTTTGATTTGTGATTTGAAATTTATATTCATCATTTTAGGACATTGACTTTTATCACATTATGGAGTGAAATGTGAGGTCAGATTCTCTCCCCTACCCCAAATAGATTTATATTCTAAAAATATGGATCATTGAATCAGTAATGCTAGCAGGAAGATCTGAAACACACATTCATCTAAGAAAATTGTCCTATTTTAATACGTGATATCAACCCTTTAAATTGGTCGTAAATTTGTTGATATCCACAGCACATACATTTTTACTGCAGTCGTGTGGTAGGGGGTGGAAGGGAGCGTCAGGCAATTTACAAAGCTGGAGAAGCCACAGGAACTCTTCCCGGGGTGGCGGGGTCGGCGGAATGTTCCTAGCACTCGGCCACACACTGCGTTATACAGAATGTCCAATGGTCCATGGTCCCGGGAGTCCATTCACATGTCCTAGACAGGAACATTTTCCTTTATCTGGAGTATTGGGTTTTTTTCTAACCTTGAACCTCGTGAAGCTTTCAAAAGAGTTTTCACATGTTATCTCATTTCATCTTAGAGATAGACAGACCACATATTTTACCTCTGGTGTTGCAGAGTGCGGAAAAGCAAAGCTGGCGCCCTTAAGCCACTTGCTCAGGTAATTTGCTGATGTCTGCCAAGACTTAGTACCAAGGCTGGTGGGTTGTAGCCCAGGGCTTGCCTTCTGCTATACTGTCTGGGCACAGCATTCCAGAGCCGTGTGGGGCTTCTGGAAATCTGAATTCTGGCTCTATGGTGACTTTGAACGAGACATTATAACCGCGCTGGGCCTTTGTTTTTCTCTTGGTCACATGAGAGGTTAGACGGCGTGTTTTCTGAAGCCTTTTTGGTTCTGTTGTAAACTACCTAATCTTACCAGGCCTGAGAACAGAAATGACCTTTTCTATGATAGATGGCAAGACTTTTCAACCCTTCCCTGTAGGTCATAAGGGCTGGCATCCGATTCCTGATGGGTTCCTTAGCAATGTCCAAATCCTGTTAGGCACTACGAGTATAAACATCAGTTGTGCTTTGATGGGCTGCTTGTGTGTCGTTCTGCTGGTTGCTTCATTTTCCTGCAGGGCTATCTTCACCGCAGTTTTACTCTCACTCTGTGTTCTGCATCGGACAGACATACCACCATATTTTATCATCCCTCGGCTGGTTCAGAGTATAATATCGGAATAAATAATATGGATGGACTTAATTTGGGCTGATAGACCTTATCCTTCTAGAAAAAGCTTATTCCTCTTGAAGGGCCCAAACCTTCCACCTGATTTTTCATTATTAGAAGTTATTTCCTTTAATGTCCCTGAAAAGTGCTTGGAAATTGGAGACTCTTGAGAGGGCCTGTAGCACTGACTGCAGGAGCCCTGAGACAAGAAAGACATGGCCGAGCCCTTTACTTTTGGAGGCATTTGGAGAATATTTGGGTCCATATAATTAGGATAAAAATGTGTGTGTTAGCATTTGTTTCAGATTTATAAAAAGTGTCCATGGTATATGCCAACAAGAACACAAAATTCATGCTGTGGCCCCAGTTTAATTCTGAGTCTCTCTTGGAAGCTAAAACAAGCAAAAAGATTCTCATGTCCATATGTCAGTAAACTAGGGTTTTATGACATTGTCAAAACCGTGGAAACCGCAGAACCAAGGGTCTGCTACGCATCGCAGGAACCCCTAGTTCTAGGCCTTGGGACGAATCGGACTGAGCCAAACACTGTTAGCATGGACGGGCCAGCTATCTCAGTAACCAGGAAGGCAGAACTCTTCTCTTTGGGATTATCAGCTGACACTAGCACATCGGAGGCCGTTTCTCAGCCTTTTGGCTCTTGGAATTTTCTAAAAGAACTTCAGGCTGGTGAGTGGAGTTACATCAATTTCTTAACAGAGGAGGGTGTAACTTGCTCCGTACCACATCAGGTCATTGGGCTGTGGGAGGCAGTACTGTCTAGGGATGAGAGTGACGGAACATGAATTTAGCTCCTGTGTTCTGTGTTCTGTTCTCAGCCTGGTGGATGACTCAGTGTGCCTCATCCACGCCTCTGTCCTTGAGTGAAACAACACCATTCTTTAACCTTCGACTCAGGGGACTGAGGAAGGGGGATACATTGTTACATCAAAAGCATTTTTATACCTTTCACATAATATAAACATGCCATACCTCATTTAAATGCATAACATGGTGCTTTCTTATTTAAACAAACCCATTTTTGTGGAGTTTCTATCTCTTAGATCAGTATTGTTAGACTACTAATTCATTTTACAAACCACATACTGTGTGATGTTGTGACTTGACACTTGGTGCCCTGTAAATATGCAGATAAACAAAAAAAGAGTAAGTGTGAAGTCAAAGGATCCCCTGGCTGGAGAATAATTCTTAAGACCTAGAACAAGGAAGCTGGAGCTCTTAGACAGCAGACTTGGTTTTTCTGCAGCATGCATAGAGAGACCACGTTTGTTTTTAAATTCAAATTGTAGGGAAAAGTAAAATTTAGTCTCCAGCCAACTTTGTCAGCTTATATTATTGTGTAAAGTGAAGGGTTAATTAGGTGTTACTGTCGTCAAGAGAGCAAGCTGTAATGCTTTGTCATGTAGACGCTATAAAAAAATCACCTGTCTGGTTACTTTAATTCATCTTTTGGCTCCCGTCAGCAGACATCCCCTCAGACCCTAATTCACTGCACCCAGATGTACTGAGAACATTTAGGGTAATAAAAACAAAACAAAATAGGATCCCTTTCCCTAAGGAACTGAAAAGCTATTAGGGAAACTGGGACAAGCAAAAGAAAATGCTACTGCAGTGCAAAACTCAAGATGAGGAGACAACAGAGTGAGTGAGTGGCTCAAGGCGGGGCTCTGCAGAGAGGCGCACCTGCAGGCAGAGGGAGACGGCTTGTCAAAGAGCCATAAATGCACCCACCAATTTGCGAAGAAAATCGCTGGAGGAGCAGGGTCTTCTTCACTGACAATCTGTTTGTTTCACAAATGACGGAGTTGAGAATGCACTCTTGAATTTCTGTCCTTGAGGATCCAGAAATTAAACATGTGCCCCTGATAACAGCACCTCAAACTCTTTTCCCAGACAGACTGCTCTTCTCTCACTTCCAATTGCGCCCCTCTCCAAGTCTTCTCTTTAAAACACAAATATCCTTGGTCCTTTAAACTACTCTCTTATGATGTGGTTATACATGCTCTCATCATTTTAAATGTTCACTGCTGACAGTTTTCCATTTAAGGTCCCTCCTAAATCACAGTGACCCAAATGGGACAGAGCTCTCCAGGAGTAGTGTGACAAATGCAGAACACCATGCAATAGTCGCCTTCCTTGATATATACTTTATATTTCTATTAATATAGCCCAAGATTGCGTGAGTCTTCATGTCACACTGCTGACTCATACTGAAATTGTGGTCAACTAAAATCCATGAGTTCCCATGCACACTGTCAAACCAGATCTTCCTTTTTCTGTACTTAGGCACAGATGTTTAAATGTAGAGAAATGTATTCCTTGTAATCATATTGGTAAAAGCCTATCAGAGCTAGCGTGTTAGTTCTCCACCCCCAGGAGTGAGTGTGTGCTTATGAGGGCATAGCTTCTCCTGCTGAGTCCCTAGGAGAGGCTGCCAAAGGGTCAGGACTTGATTTTCTCCTTTCTGTCCATAAATTGTCTGCAATCCTAGACAAATCTACATCTTTAGACAAACGAGTGAGCCTCAATCTTCCTAACTATAAAATAGGAGCAAATATGAAGAGCCATATCCTTCCCAGGATGCGCAGCAATGAGTCAGATGTCTGCAAAACTCTAAGAAGTTACTCAGGCAGCGTATATGAGGGGAAGAAAATTTTATTTTAAGCTCCCGACAGCTTTAGGAAGATTTGATTATCCTTCTCACTGTATGTTACAGTAAATAACATTCATTTTTGCAACTGTTTTAAAGTTAGAGCTGAGTTATCTGATTTAGGTTTGTAGTAACATCATGTAATGTCGGTATAATTGCAGGGTACGACTGTTTGTAATTTGTGTAAACACCATAAGGTATATGTGTTTCACTGCAAGGCCCCTTTAAAGTGATTCTCCTCTCTCCACCCCTCCCCCAGTCCCAACCTCACCCCATGCCTCTTCTGTTAGTAAAACAAGGACTACAACAACTTTGAATTTTAAGTTTTCATCAGGCTTTTGGAAACCCTTACAAGTCTTGTCAAACTGCCTTAGCATTTCATAGTTCTTTATTCCTGGCCAAAGCAGAGAATTTACAGGTAATTTGTATAATAGTTATAATCTCAAGCTAATAGAAATGTCACATTTTAAAACACATCCCTGTGAGCAATTTTGCTCATCACAGAATGGTGCAGGGAACGTTCACAGTTTTCTGATCTGCCATTCTAATGCAAATTTCAATGTCTCTCCCACGACCTTGTAATCATTAAGATAGAAACCCCACCCTTAACCCTCCCTGGTGATTTTGATCTAGGGCCTTGTACTCCACAGGAGATCTGGGACCAGTAGCGTTGACACCACCTGAGAGCCTGTTAAAATTGAGGATCTCAGACCCTGCCTAGACCTACTGAGACAGAATCTGAACTTTAAAAAGATCCCCCTGGTAATTTTTATGCACAATAAAATCTGAGAAGAACTGACCTAGGGTGAAGGGATTTTGCCCACATTCCTCATTATCTACCTTGTATTGGAATGCAAAACCTACAAAATTCTACTTGATGCTTGTTAAGAATTCAGAGTTGTTACTTAAAATTTTACCCATTTTAAATATCCTATATACATCCAGCCATTTCTCCAAGTATATGTAACTGGTTTTAAAATACTCTTTTCCTCTCTGGGTTCTTGTAGAGCAGGGGTTCTCAGCAGAATGTGATTTTGATACTTCTTCCCCACTAGGGGCATCTGTCAGTGTCTGGAGACATTTTTGGTTGTCACACTTTGAGTGGGGGGTGGCGGGGTGTTACTGTCATCTGGTAGGTGAAGGCCAATGATACTGCTTAGGATCCTAGAATGCTCAGGACAGTCCCCACAACAGAGACTTAACCAGCGCAAAAATGTCAATAGTAATGAGGTTGAGAGGCCCTGAGGTAGGTGGTTTGTAGAGAAAGATTTAGATGTGCATCCATGCATAACAGAATGCCGCGACGTGGCCAGCAAAGAACACACAGGCACACAGTGACTTGAGTGATGATGGTGGGGACTTTCAAGGAAGGGAGTGGAGAATTCAGCACTGATAAGAGGAGGCATCTAGGACAGAGAGTCACCGGTGCTCTGTGCACAGTCAACTTTAGGTAACGGCGCTGGGGTTCAGAGACTGGACACGAGCCAGGGAGAGGTGTGGGCTGGAGAGCTGCAAAGTTTCAGTCCTGCAGTGGATTCTAGGTGAGATCTCAAAATCATGTTAGACCTGGAAAGCAAAAAAGGATTTCAGGAGTTAACGTCAGAGTACACAGTGGGTTTCAATAAATCCAGTAAGATGTGGGAAAAGGAACAAATCAGAGTCCCACTTGCTAGAATTGGGACACCTCACAGCCAGGCCAGCAGCAGGGGGTGATCTGGCACGGTGTTAGCTGAGCTTTCAGCTAGAGTGAGCTGCTTAAATCCCTCCCAAACGAGCAAAGGCTTAGCATTGAGTCTGCAGTACTGTTCACTTGCAGGAAGGCGTCGAGTGCTTCCAGCTCCGGAGATGGGAGGCCAAGGAGCAATCTGGGTCCTGACCTGGCTGCTGAAAACCCACAGATAGGAACGGGAACAGGACTTGAGAGGCCCTCCAGGTTACTTCCCTACTTCAGGGCACCTACATCATTTCAGGAAGATTATCTGCTCTTCAGATGTAACATTTCCAGAGAAAGATTTCTTAAGAACAAGTGTCGATGCCTTATCATCCATCTGGACCAAAACTCCTTCCGCATTCCCAACCCTAAGTCCCCTCACGGCCGGAAGTCGGCCTGCTCTCGCCCTTCCCTGCATGCCATTCATTTAGGGTAAATAACATGAACTCCCCGGCACCCAGCCTTCCCTTCTCTAGACAGAGAATCTCATTCCATCAGCATGTCCCCTAGTCTCTGCCTGCCCTCTTCATGCCTTTGTTGTTCTTTGTGTCCTCTCCAGGTCTTGTCTGCTTATGGCATCAGCACCAAAATGTGGTCATTAAATATATACTGTGTGCAGACTGCCCTTCGACCAGGGAGAGCAAAGAAGGGAAAAATATTATAATATATAAAAAGGATATATGTAGTTTGGTTGGTTTTTATTAGTCTTTCTCTTCTCTCTCCAAGAAGTTATCAGTCTTTGCCAAGTTCATAGTTCTAGTTGGAACAATAGTCCGTAGGCTAATTTGTATTCTAACTTTCTGGCTGTCCTGCAAATGCTTTCCCTGTGGCTTCTGGGACAATGGAGTCTACTTTCATATAAAATAGCTATGCTGTGAATTTAGCTGTAAATAAAACTGGGATAAATGTGTTTACTCAGTACCAGAGAAGGCATTATACTGCCATGTGGGTTTTGTTTCAAACGGAAAAGGATTTGTTCAATGGAATTCAGTCATCTTGCTGCAACTAGATTAATTCCATTTCACCTCATGTCTCTAAGTAGAAAAGTAAACTGATTTGCAGCAGGCTAAATGGATATGTTGATGCATCCAAGTCAGTGAGATTTATTCCGACTAGATTACAGCCATCACGGTGTGCCAGTCATTTTAACTTCTGTGAAGTGGGCGCAGGCATATGCCCCCATCAGCTTGTGTGTGGAAAACAGCTTATCACAGTCAGCACAGAGGGGGATGTTGCGGAGTGAGAGCGAGCGCAGATGTGCAAGACGCGGTGAGCCGACCGCCCCGTCCGCAAGTGGGAACCGCTCTGCGGCTCCTTGGTGTTATGAAAGATGCTCATGGTGTTCTCTACCTGTGTTCTAAAAGGCACCATTTTCGATTTTTGAGTTGTATTTCACGTGGCACTGCTCAGGATGCACACCCATCCCCACCTGCGGCCGAACGGGTGCTGGCTCTGGGCTTGCTGTGCCCTGGGCGCCGTGCTCAGTGCCCACCACACCCCACACCCCCCACTTCCTGCTGCATGGCTCTGCGCTGCATCCCTCTCCAGCTCCTCTGCCTCCCAGGACTCTCAGTGTCGTGTCTACCTTGGGACCCCTCTTTTCGTGTCTCCTGAATTGCTAACTTTATCCTAGGCTAGCACTTTGAACACAATAAGGCTGCTAGGGGAAGTTTTTCTGATTTCTATAGCTAGTAGTTTCTGTAACTAGTAGATGCTTTCAAAGGAAATCGCTTGTGGAGATGAGCCTGTGGTGTCACAGGGCTGTTACATGGATCGAATGTAATAATGTGTATAAAAAAGCCATTTGTGAACTGTAACGTGCTCTCCAAAGGCAAATTATTACTGTATTATTTGATTTTAGGGTTTAAAAAGCACTTGGGTCAGACTCAGTAGCACCGTTGAAAAATGAAAATTAGAGAATCGGGGGCAGTGACCCCTCCACTCACAAGCTGGAGGGCGTCCACGTTTCTTCCGGCCAAAGCACGCCCTGTCACTGCGAACATATGAGAGCCGTCCGGAAAATGTCCAGCCGTTGTCAGTGGTGGTGCAGTGGCTAGGCTTTGGCTGTCAGCGCTGCGGCCTGGGTTCGATTCCCAGCCAGGGAACCACCCATGTTAGAAACATACAAACAAACAAAAAGAATGGTTACATGGCTGGATACTTTCCGGGCAGCCCTCATACCCTTTGTTCAAGAACCGTACCTGCTCACCAGCCAGAAACAAGTCCTTCATTCCTGCCGGAATCCCAGCCAGCCTCCCAGGGCCAGCCCCAGCCCCACCCCCTCCTGCCAGCTCTCCCCTAGACAGAAACCGGCTCTTCTCCCCAGCACTCCTGTCAGCCTCAGGGTAGAAGTTTTTACATGGCTATTGATCTCTCTGAATTGACGGTGACCAGCTAAAGGGCACCTGCCAGGCCCTCCCCGCCCTCCACAAGCAGCAGCTCGAAGTAGAGTGGCCAGAGGATAAAGGACAGAACTGCACGGGCCAAGCAGGCCCTACGAAAAGGTTTTATTCCCAGAGGCTTGTCTCAGACATGTGAATGTCCTTGTGTGAGCAACTTTTGGACCCCTCTGAAATGGAACAGGGTCTATTGAGTAGACTCATAAAAACCCTGTGGATGGCGGGTGCATAGAGGTTTCTCTTCCTTCTCAGTACTTTTCTGTACATTTAAATACTTTGCATTTTAAAATGAACATTAAAAAAAAATCCATCCTATTTAAAAGTTAGTGAGTTGAGTAACCTTCACTGTAATTTGATTTTCATCCCACACGTTTCCCTATGGTTTAAATTACAAAGGCCATTCTTCTCATCCCAGTTTAGCTGTATTTTATCTGCTGGATGAGGCACCCCTTGAAATGGTTAGTTCTTAGACTGTGTTTCACACAATGCCAGGTTATGTTACACCTTTACTAAAAGGAGCTCCTTGCGTAGGGTGAGGGGCTCTTGAAGGATGAAAAGTACCACCTTTCAGCATAGTTTTATATGCTGTTTTATTATTTTAATACTTTTATTTATGGCAGAGCAGAAAGTATTTTGAAGGAATCATCAGTGAGCCATATAACTATGGCCAAGTACATAATAAGTGCTCAATAAATATTTTCAGAATATTATATACTTCTAAACAAAAGATGATGTCAGTCATTTAAAGCAGAAAGCAATGGGTGTAGTTTCCACTTGAGCTTCTGCGTTCATCAGAAATCAGAAAAAATGGGAAGTGGAGGGGAAATCAGACACTTACAGAAACTGTATTGATGACAGCAGATTGTAATTTTGTTTGTAGTGATTTGATACACAATTATGTTGTCATGGATCAAAGCTGCATTGTTAACTATAATAGAAGATTGGCCCAGAGCCCTCATCCGATGCCAAGCTCTCCAGCATGGCCTCTGTTCTTTCATCAGCAGCCCAGGCCCACCCCCCAGCCCAATCTCTGTACCATGGTGTCCTGGCACAGACCCCTGCCCTCAAGCGCCAGCCTGCTTCCCTAACAGCACACCCTCTCCCCTGCACCTGCCGGATGCCGCTTGTTCTCAGACATTACTCCTTGGCTGGGCTTCCAGTGGGTTGCAAAGGGAAGTATAGAATTACCTATCTCCATCAGCGTTTTAAGAACTCTTGTAGACTTAAATGAAAGCTCTTGTACAAAACCACTTGAACTCTTAAGATACGCTAATTTTTTCTTTGATTGAACTGTTGACTTTCTACATATATAACCAGTTATTACCTCAAGTACGTTTGGAATTATTCTTGCCCTAACCATTCTCAAGTGCAATTAGCGTGAAGGCATTATTGTAGGGGCACATCACCTTGGACTGGGATCTCATTAGACAGCACAAATCAAGCAGAATTAGCATACTCCATCCTCAAAAAAAAAAAAAGCCCGCTAAGAAAAATTAGTGGTGCTGTAGGAAAGTTAAACTTAATGATTTCATGAGCCATCTCTTGCTCATACATTTGATTTGTAGAAGGATCCAAAGAGAGAGAAGGCTGTTTTTCTTCTGTTTGAAAAATGAAAGCAACTGTTTTCTCAGAACTCTGCTTATACGATGTGACTGCTGTCATAGTTCTGGGTCAACCAAAACCAAAATAATACATTTTAGAGTCTAGCTTTTCCCTGCAAGAGATGCATAGCACTTCATAATCCCATTTATCCATGTAACAACTGATGTTATAGAAAATGAATATTTTCTAGGATGGTGGTTCTCAACCTTCCTAATGCTGTGACCCTTTAATACAGTTCCTCATGGTGTGGTGACCCCCATAAAATTGTTTTCATTGCTACTTCATAACCGTAATTTTGCTACTATTATGAATCGTAATGTAAATATCTTATATGTGTTTTCCAATGGTCTTAGGCGACCCCTGTGAAAGGGTCGTTTGACCCCCAAAGGGGTCGTGACCCACAGGTTGAGAACTGCTGCTCTAGGAGATAGTTAACAAATACGGGAGAACTGAGGCCCATGGAGGTGCAGTAACTCATGGGTCATTCACATTCCTCCTTGAACATTCCCCATCTCTTCCACCGTAGAAGAAGCTTTCGATTTCTGAATTGAAAACCATTTCATGCTGCCTGCTCAGTCATTTCAGTATGAGGCTAAGTTTGGGATGAATCCCAGCTGTTATGAACCCTTCAATAAATAATAATGAAGCTCCTCATTCCTGGGATCCCAAAGGTTATCATTTCTAGTTCATTCCGAGGCTCTTTAAACACCCCAGTTTGGCCTTAAATGATTGGAACCTTCGGGAGAAGACTTGCCTGATTCTGTCATTCACCTCATTTGTAAGTCTATGATGTATTTTAATGCGCAGAGATGTGTCATATACACAAAAATTTCTTGTTATTATAATAACATTTTTCCTTAATTGCAAATATATTTCTGACCTGAATTTATTCTTGTCATGGCTGTGTGGGCAAGCACAGTCTTGTTTGCCTCTAAAATATGTTAATAATATATTAATTAGCTTCCCAGTGTTGCCCAAACAAGGAACAGAAAGGATTTATCTAAATCATGAAACATGAAACAAAGTTAACACTTTGTTAATTATATTTTAAAGGCAGTCTCAGCATTAGGTAGTATAGCAAAATGTAGACCTAATTTTTGAGAGAAGATACCAGAAAACACTACTCAATTAAAAAAAATTTGTTCAATACCTACTGTGCACAAACTCTGAGAGGCAAAAAAGCTAAGACAAACAAATAAAACTGGCCAATTTCATTTTATAGTTAGTCATAGTTAAAAGGCAGTAAAGGACAAGGTAATATAAGTATATTGATTCAATCTCAGTTAGCTTAAATGCATCAGTTGGAATCATATGAAATTGACAATGTCTGACAGTTTTGTACCAAAAGAAAGTAGCGATTTCATATGATTCAACTTAAGATACTCTGGTCATTGCTGTACCAGCTCCTAAGCACACTATACTGTTCATTTTCTTTTAGTTTTGAAATTAAATGATTCATTTCAAGTTGAAGCTGTCATTATTAGACAATCAATAGAAGGTAAATACAGGTCAGAGACTTGACTCCTGTTTTTCGTATTTATTTTTATAGACTCAAAAATAACAGGTGTTGCAATGTTTTTGATTGCACTAGATACTTCTCTCCATTTGGTTTAGAGTTATGGACCTGCTAACTGTTCTTTGAGTGTAGCATTCCTCAGCACAGTTTTTCACACCATTTCCTTTGTGACCTTCCTGCAGAACTGGCACCCGTCTCCTTTTCTGCAGAGACCTTTGATTGCAGAACTCTCCACTTCTTTGGAAATATTTCTCCGTAGGAGATCAAACTTAACACCTGGTCCTGCCGGTCATGTTGCCGAGCAGTCAGAACACATCACCACATGCGAGGGCTGTAGGAACAAATCCTGCCGTGAATGCCTCTACTCCTCTCCCATGGCTGGAAACGTTCCGGACAGCCTGCACACATATTCCACTCAGTGCATTCTTGTTCCTTCAACACTTAGCAAGTAATTACCAAACACCTGTTTTGTGCAAGCAGTGGAGTCAGTCTTCTGCCAAATATGAAGTTGTATAAACAAAAAAGTATGTGTTAATATAAATACAAAGGCAATGCTATAAATACAAATGCAGTGCTAACCATAGACCAGGCTCTAAACCCTTGACATGTATTAATCCATTTAACCCTATACAAGAGGGTAGGTTCCATTGGTATATTCATTTTAAAGGTGAGGAAAACTAAGGCCAGAGAGATGAAGTTAGCTTCTAGAACCCAATCACTTAACCAAGGCACCAGCAATCGATCTGGTTATTGTGGGGGACCCACATGTGAGAAAGTAAGTGCTTGTCCCAAACCATGACCTCAAAGTGTGACAAATTAGTACCTCCTAATGCCCCAAAATAGTAAATATCAATCCAGACCAACTTGTGAATAATGTCAGAAAACTCTTTCACCTATGTCACTGGGTTTCCTCCCCACCCAGGACACTAAGATGTGTCCCTGTGAAGCCCCTAACACACATGGGGACGCAGGCCACACATGCTGACCAGCGCATTCTTGCAGAGTCATATCTTACCCCAAATCTTATCACAACTCTGCCAAAGGCCAGGCACTATCAAGAAAATGGTCACTCCTCTTTTTCCCGTTATGCCCAATGTGTGAACACTGATAACACATCTGAATTCAAAGAAAATCAACAGAAGTCATCTCAGTCAACCTGAAAAGTTGAGTGACTCATTCCAGCCTTTTCACAGGGCTCTGGCAGGGCCACCTCGGTTCTCCAGAGCCAGCCTCCAGGCCTCTTGCAGCCCAGTGCAGCTCAGTGCTTGATCACACTCTGCTCTGGGGATCTGATGAGTGTTGACTTCCTTTTGCACAGGCATTTGAATTGCAAAGCTGCCCCTGTTCTGAGCTGACAGTGGCCCCCACTGCTGCTTATGTCCCCAAGGCAAGCTAAACAAGGCCGCCTTGGAAAAGATAACAGGAAAGAAGATGTTGGCTTCTCAGCCCCAAGAGTAAATTCCATCACTCTAAAGGTAAAATCATAATATCTAAATTCGACTCGATTTATGTCAGGTCTTATAAATACATGCACCCTTGTGGATGCTTAAACCATATATGCTGACTGCCGAAAACAAAACAAAACAACCTACTATCTCATTAGGAAGACAAGAGCTGGTAGGCCACTCCCTAGAACAAAGAAAAATGGGAACTCTCAATTCTCTCCACATACACACGTACCCGCACACAGATGCACGTATGCATGCATACATGTACATTGGTGTAGTAAAGCCCACGAGACAGTTGCCTGGGCAGTGAAAGACATTGAATGTTTTCAAAGATTTTCTTGTTTGAAGTTAAACTAGTCCCATGAACTTTTGGAGCTTTCACGAGCTTAGCTTTAGGCCTCCATCCTCAGAGAGGTCTGCGTGTCTTCCAGCCTCTACTAAGGCAAGTAAGCAGAGTAGGTGAGAGCAAAGACTCAGGAGCCAGATGGCAATCTGGCTCCACCTTTTCCAGCTCCACCTTTTCCAGCTGTGCAAACCAGGGAAGTTACTTAACCACCCTGTGCCTCCATTTCCTCAACTGTAAAATGGAAATGATATAACTAAAACTCACATGGGTTTGTTGTGCAGATTAGATGAAATAAATAGTATATCACTTAGAACAATGCCTGGTTCAGAGTAAGCCCTTGACCCATGTGAGTTCATTGTAGTAGTAAGTTTTCCCACATATCCCAGTGTGGAAACCACCGAATTCTTCTTTGTATCTAACTTTAATCTTTGTAGCACGTTAATCTCATTTCTTCTTTTGTGGACGTGCAGGGAGGATGTTTAGCCATCCCTGGAGTATAGTCTTTCACTAAAAACCATTAGTAAGTCTCTTCAAGTTTATTTTCTGCAGTAAATGATCCAGATTACTTAATCATTCTGTTTTACATGCTTTAATCATTTATTTGAACTTCTCAACCGTCTCCAGATTTAATACATACAGAAATATTGTCTAGGAAAATTTGGTTTTGAAGCTTCTTATTATCTGCGGCCCATGAGCTCATATGTTTATTAATAAAATCCCTTGTTCATAAGGGCAAAGTTAAGTTCTTTACCATATTGGTTGGTTTGTTTTGCCATAGTCACCTAATTCTCAAATGCATAGTTCAGAACAAGCCAAACCAGAAGAGACCTTAGGTCATTCATTCATCCATTCATCAAGTATTTATTGAGGGCCTGCTCTGTGCCAGGCACTGTGCTGTGCTTAAGATTACAAATTAGACACCCTCTACTTGGAGGAGCTCACAGCTCAGGAGGGAAGACACAGAAGTAAACAAACCATTGCACAAAACTTCCATTAGATCCTGTCCCTGAAGGAGTAAGGTGCCAGGATAACCCTGGAGGCAAAGGGAGGGAGAATTCAGCTCTGCTTGGTGGATCCAGGAAGGCTGCACAGAGAAGGTGACTTTGGAACCGTATGCAAGGATGACAAGGATTGAGGGGAGAGGAGGAGGAGAGTGTTCAGGGAAGAAGCAATTTGCATGCATGACCAGGGAAACTGCCATGGTGTGGGTATGAACCAGGCTCAGGATCAAGGAAGCAGAGACACGAAGCTGCCTGGGTCAGCCAGGGCCAGGCCAGTAGCGACCAGACTGAGAAGCCTGGGCTCCAGCCTGCAGGCACAGGGACCCAGGGGAGGGTCTGTTTTACATGTGACTCCGGAAGCAATGAAGAGAGGACACTGGAGGCATTTGAGCCCAGAGTCAGGGAGGAGAAGTAGGGTGCCAGGGGGTGTGGAGAAGGATTATAAAGCCTGCATGCTAAGGAGAAGGTGTTGGAAAGAAGGGAGTTGACTTAAAGTATGTGTAAAAGTTAGGGTTTAAAGACCCAGGAGAGAGTGGTGTCATATTTGAAAAAGAGGAGGAAAAGAGAAGGAGTCCTGAAGGAATTTCAGGTTTCCTGTGTGGACCACATGGAGCACTGTGTCGCCATATACTCGCAGTGTCACAACGGAGAAGACACAAGCTGGCACAAATCCTTCTCCTAGACATGCTCCTCAAAGACATATGTCCTGTTCGAAGTCAATAGTGAATGTCAACATCACATGCAAAGAGCAGTATATCTATTCCTTAGTAGTTATTTTTTTTAAATACGCCTTAATATACATGACATACATGTGCTGTCCGGAAAAAAATCCAGCCATAAAAACCTCTATTTTTCATATTACGTGGCTGGGTACTTTCCAGACAGCCCTGATCTATGAGCTAAGTTAATATTCCTGTAGGAGTCTTCATTTTTAATTTTCTGGAAATCAGTTTTCCAAATACAATAAGATATGAGCATCATTTCAGTGATCTAGGCCTGACATACATCTGCTTGTTTATTCGCTCATTCATTATCTATCTCCCCCACACCTGAAGACAAAGTCCACGAGGTCAAGGACTTCGCCTCTTTTGTTCACACCAACATCCCCAGCACCGAAAAAAGTGTTTGACCCACGATAAGTGCTCAGTAAGTATTTGTTGAGAAAAAAAAAAATGAATGAATTTCCAGGTAGAAACAATCCTGTCCTTTACTAACGAGGAAAGAAAAGAAAAGTGTGTGTGTGTGGGGGGGAATACTTGGACTTAAAACATTTTTTTTATGAACCGATTCAATTTGCAAAAATGGAACTGAAGTTTAAAAGCTGTTTTTCTCTCTGAGGCACTTCTGGGAAAATCAGAGCTGCCAGCTTCGATGGTGGTTTTAACCGCCCAGTTACAAAGTCTGCACAGTTGTACATATTGGCAGAGCTCAGCGATCTGAAATGCTGTTGCATCAGTAAGGAAATGGTGATTTTCCTTATTGACTTAATGCCAGCTCCTCTGCTGTGAAAAAAGGCCCATGTGCTTTTTCAGTGGGACATGGACAATAAGAACTGAACGTAGGGAGGCCAGAAATTAGGTTAAGTCGCTCATGCTCCTCTCCAGTCGGGTGATGTTAAGCCATTTCTACTTCCAGGCTGGTGTGTTCACTCATTTTCCCCCTTTAAATTGAGCAGAGTGATTATTCCTCCTGGTGGGTTGCACATATGCTCCTTCTGATCTGTGAAATAGCTCATTGCTGGATGAACTTTAAGCTCCCAAGTAACGCATATAAAACATACCTGTTTATGAATTGTGGGGGAAATGTTTCACAGTCTCATTACTCCAAAATGGTTACACCAAACCACGCTCTCCGAGGTTCCTTTTATTTTCCAAGGAGAGGAGAAAAGAGCCTCAGGCCACAGCACTATGATAATTATTATAATTGCACTTTCCATGGATTTTACTTAATAGGCTCATAGAGGTTACACTGTAGGCAATGCACCATCAGCAAATATTTACCCTGAGCGGGACACTGTGCTGTGTTACCAAGAGAGGTAAGGCTTGGTCCCCACCCTCTGCACTTACAAATTAGCTGGGGAAGTAGGGCACAAACCACGAAGTGAAATAGTCACTAGTAAACAACGTGGTCAGTAAATGCCATACACGGTTTGAAAGAGGGCAGCGGTAATCAGATAGCATTCCTAGAGGAGATGGACTTGAATTTGAGTTGGACCTCGAGTCAGGGTCTGGAGTGAGAAAAGGCAGAGCTGTGGGAGCATTCATGGACATTGCCATTAGGAATCCCAGCTGGCTGTGTGGAGGTCGCGGCAATTAAGATGGGGGATACATTGGGGATGACCTGAAATGCCATTCTGAGGACTTTGGACTTGATTCTGTAGGTCAGTTGGAATCACTGAGTTTTTGAGCAGAAAGGATGTGCTCTAGACAATGCTTTACAGAAGCTAAATCAAGCAGGGATCTGTGCTATGAATTTAATTGGGGATTGAGATAATGAGGCCCTGACCCAGGCTGGGGACAGTGGGATATCTCCCTCAAGTGGTACATTTCTGTGACTATTTCTAAGGGATTTCTATAAAACCACACTCTGTGTGCCTCGCTGTCTCTGCATTGTGAGACAGTGGCACCGTGACGTCATGTGGAAGCAGCCTCGTGCTCTCAGAGCCCCAGGGTTTGTACACAGAACAGGCCCAGGTGTGGTGAATGCACGGGACTGCAGGGAATCCAGGTAACTTACAGCATATAAACCGGGAGGACTCTTGGAGCCCACAGACCCAGCCCCTCAGTTTACCCTTGCTCTATCTGCACAGCCGTCAGGGACGGACCCAGGGCATGACCAGACCTGGAGCACTCCAGGAGTGCGTCCAGAGCCAGTCCAAATTCTGCTTTGAGGGGTGTGTACAAATCTGGCGGAACCCAGATGAGTTTTTTGGCTGTGACTGAGAAGGTTCAGTTCCTTTCCTCTCCTCCCCTCAGAGCCCCACCCCTAGTGCCAGCCCCGCCAGAGCCCCCACTTCAGTCCGGCCAACTTGCTGCCTCCATGTTGCCGTGCAGCACCCACTGGCTTCTAGTTCTCTGCTCACACCTGCTGTTCCTCCATGCTGTCTGCTCTGTCTGGAACCAGCTCGTTCAGGCCCCTGCTAGGCCTCACCACCTTCACGAAAAGCCCCCTGGCCTCAGCCCCTCCCGTAGGCTGAGTGAGGTCCTCTCTGTGGTGCGCCCTGATGCCCTGCCCAGAGTTCTAGCACTGTGTCTCTGTGACATCTTACAATCGCCTCTGGATGGCCCTACCTCCTGCTCCCCATCTGGGAGCTCCCTGAGAGCAGGGACTGTGAATATGCATCACTGAACACCCTGCATCTAGCCCCATGCCTGGCACATATTAGGCATTTAAATATCTGAGTAAGGAATGAATGACATTTGCCTTCTTGGTGCATTCATTCATTTAATAAATACTTACTGAGCAATTACTTATAATCAGCACTATAGTAGCCACACTTAAATGTCAAAATATACCAATGTATCAAGTTCAAAATTATATGTGCATCAATTATGCATGGGGAGTGTTAACGTGCACACGCAGCCTTACCTAATGACACAGACTGGAGCTAGCAATGCAGTAAGCTGTGTGCCAGATGTCCCTGAAATGTACAAAGAACCAAGAACCAAAAATGACAGTTAGGTCCATAAGCCCTCTCAAAGAAAAAAGAAAAAATGCAAAAGAACAAAGAATCTCTCACAGAAGGAAGTGGCTATGGTGTGTTTTTTTTGTGTGTTTTTTTTTGTGTGTGTGTGTTTTTTTTTGCTGTGCCCCCCGAGCCGGGGGCGGGGAAGATTATAAAAGCATTCTGTGCTGGGGAGGTGCACATAAGTGTGAGTTCCTCAAGGGTTGGCGTTAGGACCTGTTAGGAAAAGTCACTGCCATGCAGGAGTCAGGGGACTTTTTTATTCCACTGGAAATTGTTAATGAGGACTGCATTAGCGGCCCCTTATTGCTTTGCCTGATAAAGAGACAGCAGGTTCGCCCAAGCAATTCTGGAACCCTGATCACTGCCAATTAGGGGAGCATTGTCTGGCTGACATAATCAAGTGAGTATAAATATATTTATTGTGATTAGAATGGGGAAGGAAGAGCAGAAAGATAGAGGCAGGAGCTGCCACCTCTCGCCTGGCCCCAGCCCGGATCAAACCCAGCGTGTCTGTCACCAGGTGCTGAGTAAGAGCCGCCACTGGCTTTCCAAGGCGGAATGCACAGTTGAGAATTTGGGACTAGAGTTGTTCTTCCCAGAAGGGGCCCTGTCTCTCCTCATTTTTCTTCCTCGCTTCTTCTGTTTTGGTTTTGGTTTTGGTTTTCTCATGTTTGCTTCCACAAAAGCGGAATAGAGAAGAGAAACTAGATGCCACGTTGATCCCATTTTAATCTGCCCCGTCAGCCACGCCACCCCCACTTAGCTGACCTGCAGGAACAGTGCTGTGACCGACTCGCCACCCTCCATGCCTGCCTGGGTGTGCAAGTCTGTCTGGCACGGGGTTTATCTCACGTGGCTCCGTGGGACTTTCGTGGGGATATCTGTGACATGTCTCAGGGCTGGGGTTGAAAGACCCCAATAAAAATATTACCCTGCAGTGGACTAGATATGGGAGGAATTTCTCACATTTCAACCACTGAAAAAGGAGGGCATTTCGGTCCCATCTGGTGGCATTCTTGTCTGACTAGAGAATGGGGTCTGGTTAAGCATCTGCACAGATTTCAAAATGGAGGCTACATCTGTTCGTCCCCAAACAACGGGCTGAATTACATTGTACAGGAGAGGTCGATGGCACAACTGGTCTCACGGCCCAATTTCAACTCTGGCCAACACAGGACCAGCCCATCAAACATGGGACTTTTTTTCTCGCCCTTGACTAGTTAGTTGATCGCAGCAGTTGTACAGCTGAGTTGATTTCAGTGATTTCCTCCGCCCTCCTCATGGGTATGCTGCTCTCTGTTCTGGACACTTTCCACCAGCTCCAACAGAATTAGGAACCCCCTTCCCTGGGTCCTGTTCCCTTTAGCTCATCTTCATAACTGCAGATGGTTCTCAGCCTGTGTTCTTGACTGTGACAAAAACTATTTTATTACTGGGAGCACAGATATAATACATGACAATATAAGGGAAAATGTAGATACCCAAAATAAATAAGGGGCCTGTGTAGGAGAAAGGTCATTCATAGAGATCGCTCAGCCTGAAGACATCCGACTACTCTTATTCAGCCTATTCCTGCTGAATATTTCCTTCATCAGCTGCTCAGAAATGGTCAAGGCCAAACTCTTTTCAGCCAGCTACCAGAAATGTGTATTTCCTTCGCTTTTCAGATCATAATGGACAAAACACTTCTTTTTTCTGTCTTCTACCTCTTGCCAGATATATTGTTTTCTTGAGAACTAGAGCTCATTTATCTCCAAAGGAGAAAGAAAGTCACTCCATATTTACCCGTTAACAAATGATCACGTACAGTGGAAATACAGAAGCACTCTCTCACTCTGTTAGTAAATGGGTTATTCGTCTTGGCTGAACCTCGGCTGATGGACAGCCACTGTTCCTAAGCTGACTTAATTTTCTCTTATTGGTTTCTCTGTGGCAAAGAGAGTTCTCGGTTCTTCTGTTGTTTGATCGTCCTTTTGAGGAATGGGCCTGTCTTCTCTGGGTCTGTTTGTTTTGTGAGCTGGTTGGATTAAAACTCCTATCGTTCATTAAGTAGTCTCTTGTGTCACGTGTTGTGGGTTCTTCTGAAAATTTGAAGGTCACTCATTTGGATGCTAACACCCTCTTAATCCATTGTTCTTCTGCTGTGTAAATGGGGGCATTAAATAGCCATCGACCAAGGGACAGGCAATGTTGTTAACTGAGCCTGAGTTCTGCAGTCAGCGAGACCTGGGTTGTACAGCAGTGCTGTCTTGAACACCTTGCTTCTCTCTTCTGAGTCACACATTCTTTGTTATGAATGCTGATGGGAATGACAGAACAGTCTGTTCTTTGCTGTTCTCCAAAATGAGTTAAAGCCAAGCAGACAGTGAAGAGCCTTGTCTAACTACATAATGATGGTACAAATTACATGTGTCTGTAGGAAGGTATTTTTGGCCTGAGCACTTAGGTGGCACTTAGTGTTGTATTTGATGCATGTCATTTAGTTAAGGAGATAAAACCTCTTAAGCACACATGAAGCTCTTGACCTGGTTGGACATTATATCTTACACATACATCATTTTGATTCTTTTTTACTCAGGGTTCTTCTTGCTAGAATGTGGTAAAAGAGAAGATGGCAGTCCAGTTAATAGTATTGTACCAATGTCAGATTCCTGGTGTTACTACTATACCATGCTGATATAAGATGTCACCGTTAGGGGCAGCAGGATAAAGAGTACAGGAGAATTCTCTGTACTATTTTTGCAATTTCCTGTGGGGTTAAAATTATTTCAAAATAAAAAGTTTAATGAAAGGGGAGGGCCTCCCTAGCCTGCCCCCCGCCATCATCCATCCCATTTCCTACCAGTCCACGATGGCCATAATGAACTAACTGGGCTCCCCAGCTCCCATTTGCATGCACCATTCTGTCTATCTGTGATGTACATGCCCACTAGTTGTCCACAAGACTCATTTTATTTGTCACCTCATTTGAGAAACTTCCCCATGGTCCCTCTGCACCTGTGTCCCAGGCTAGATTAAGACCCACTCTTTTGGGTTCCTCAACCGCTTGAGGTTTGGCTTCATTCTCACCCTGATCTCACTTGTTGGTCAACTTGTCAGTCTTTCCTACAGGACTGTGACCCAGCTGAGGTCTTGGATGGGATTTCTGTGCTGAGCACAGTGCCTAGCACAAAGTGGGGCCCACTAGATGTTGGCTGAGCAAGTGCATAAAGTATAGGAGACACTAAAAGAAAGCGATAAGGAGCAGGAAAGCCCAGTGGGGTCAAGCAGCAGAAAATCTGAAGACTAGCCCAAGAAGAAATCGCTGCTTCTTGGCCATGCAGACAAAGTTAGGAGAGAGAAAAGAATCTGGGAAGGAGTCAGTAGTGGAGGATTTGACGTGAAAGACTATAAAATGAGATTACAAAAAGAACAGAACCACATTGGGTACTGTCGGTGGCTTAGTAACTTCCTCTACAGTGGTTCCAGGAAGAGACGAGGCTCTAAGAAGGCACAAATCATGTAAAGAAAGGATGAGGTAGCAGCAACCGATTCGAGGATTATCTGTGATCAGCACTAGAGATACGGTGATACGAGTAAATGTGAACCTGATGACTACGTGATGGGACTAACAATTTACTGGGGCTGGTACCTAGGACTTTTTTTTTACTGTGGTGCAAATGCCAAGCATGGAAAACCTTTACACGTGGTAGATATGGGAAAGCGGAGCGTGAGCTTGAGAACAGCCTTGTGGAACGCCAGAGCAACCACGGGAGGAGGGTCGGGATACGGCGCAGGGCCTACAGTGGCCCTGCTTTACCGGAAGTAGGGGTTGCAGGAAAATCACTTATAAAGACAGAAATTTCAGTGTATCAAACCCACCTATCGAAACACGTAGTCTTCCGGAATGCACAATGATAAAAGGACGCCTTGTGAGCCACACAGTATTAAAAGTAGCAACACAAGAAAGGTGGAGAAAGCAGGGATGTATGAATGGGAAAACACATCTGCGCGCAAGCCACAGCCTTCGCCAGAGCACCCGACCTCTTTGCAAGACCTCAGGTCGCGTCCCCCAGGTCCACCCGCCTCCCAGTTTTCATGTACGAAGTGTCGTGGGGGGCGTTGTGTGAGGTGAGAGACCAGCGGGGAGAATTCAGATGCGCGGGTGAGGAGATTAAGTGGTTCCTTGTCATAGATCTTAACAGTTTGAAATACCCCTGGGGAAGGAAATACACTAGAAAACCGTCTGTTGCGTGTCTGAATTCAGATTGAGCTGGGCAGCCTGACCTTTACCCAGCGAGCCCCTTAGTGGGGTACACACTTTCTCATTCACGCTTCCGAGAGCCCCGGCGGGTCTCAGGCATTGTTAGCTATTGGTGTGTAAAACAGCAAAGCCAACAGCAGAGGGAGAAGGGGGCATGGTAGGTAAGGTGACAGCTGCCGATTTAAAAGACATAACAAAAGGAAACTCAACTGCCTGGAAAAGACGAGAACAGGCAGGGAACAGAAAACACAAAAGAGAGAAAGTCAGTGAGGTGATGCATGTCCTCCACTTGGCATTTCCCCGAGCCTGGCCCTGAAAGAAGAGTTGCTCCTGTCCTGGTTTATTTTCTCATCCTGGAGGCTTATTAGACTGGCACATCCCGAAAAGGCCATGGGACCAGCCCAGTGAGTTCAGCAACACATTTATTTGGTGGCGCTGTTCATGACACCCTGGAGAACCAAGTGCAGAAAGGCAGGCTGAGTGACAACTACTTCATCTCGTGTGTTTGCAGTTAATATGCAAAGAATCTTGGTGAATAGATGAATGACTCCTGGAATGAGTTTGGGGAAGAACCCGAATTCCAAGATAACCAGTTTGCTCGTGATCGCACAGCTGGTTAAGGGAGGAGTCGGATCCAAACCCAGCTCTGCCTGACTCCAGAGCCCGTGTCCCGTTTATTGGGGAACAAAGATGAAAAGGCTTTGGGTTTGCTTATGAGAAAAGGAGTTGGAAGAGATGATCACAGGGCAGGAATGCAAATGCATGCCCAAAAGCACTGTGACAGACGCACAACTGCCAACCGGGGATGGCCGAAGCGAGATAAAAGTCAGAAGGATTAAAGGGGAGCCTCTCGCTGTGGTTCCCAAAAATGCCCCGCAGAAGTGGAGAGGCCTGGCTGCACCCCTCTTCTGTTGGGAAACACTTGGGGTTTTGTCATAGTTGATGTTTAACTCCCTACCAGTCAGCAGGGTAGCCCATTAGCAGGTCACTGTACAGATGAAGTACTTAAGTACTCCTACCCTACTCAGCCCTGCTCTGTGTCCTGAACTGGGTTCAAGTTTAGGTAACACGTTTTGAAAAAATATCGAAAACCTGCAATGTAGCCTGAGGAGAATGACCAGGAGAGCAAGGAGTCCGAACCTGGGCACACAGAGGGTGGTGGCAGGCCCGTGGGGACATTTAAGCTGAGAAATAAGACATTGAGACTTATGGGCATCATCTACCTATCTCGAGGTTTCTATTTCTTAGGGCAGAATTCACACCGAAAGTTACAGTGGGACGTTTTGGTTCAGTGTAACAATTCACCAAGCGGTTCGTCGGTCCTGCCAAGTGCACCCCTCCCTGTGCCTGTCCTCTGTCCCCCTGGTCCATCGGGGCCAGCCTGGGCTGACTTTCAGTGTCACTCCCAACTTTGAGAACCTGAGTTAGGGCCCTACTTGATCAAAACTAGCAATTAAAAAAGAGAGAGAACAACTTTAAACCAGGCAAATACAGGTGTTCCTCAGTTTACGCAAACTCGAATTAAGACCTAAAATTTCCCCCAGAATGAGAACATTGTAACTTTTCATTTGCTGGAGGTAATTGGCAATATCATTCCTTTTATTGGCAGCTTTTTAGTACCTTTATGGGATGACTTGATATATAAAGAATGTAATTACCTCCAACTTCTCAAGATAGACACATGGAATGAAGCAATGTTATTGTACAGGTTGTGTCCACTTTTGCAAGCTCTGTGACCAGCGAACTGAAAAATGGCCCTCAGTTTGGAAATAAATTGGGGCTTGGGAATCTAAGTAAAGGTGACAAAAAGAATAAGGTAGTTGTGGTCGCGCAGTCATCTGCTCTACCTTTTGTGCTTTGTCCAAGTGAGAATTAAGTCGCACAGACAGTGGGGGAAGGGGAGGAGGGTGCTGAGCATCTTTGTGACTTTGGCGAATGGAATTACAGCCCTGGTGACAACAGAGCAGGACCAAGGCTTTCAAATATATGGCAAATGAGCCCCACTTTCTGAGCCCAAATTAACAAACGCAAACACACAGGGAAGCGCAGGGAGAGAGGCCACGAAAGCCCCAGGAAATCCCGGTGGTGCGTTTGAGGGCGATCATGATGTGACTAGAAAAAAGTAAAATGAAATGAAGCCGGGAGAGCTGTGAAATGTCTGCCTGCCCACCAGTCTCCTCCCCTCCCTCACACCTACCAGCCCTTCTTATAGGGCTCAGCAAGTAATTTCTGACTCTGGGCGGGGTTTTCAGTGCTTCCTTCATGCTGGGGTTCGACAGCAGGGTTCGCGGCCTTTGCCGACAGTTGTCACTGCTTTAGGAGACAGCAGGATAAAACGGGGACATGGCATCCTGTCCACCAGCCTCACAGCAGAGCGTGGCTGGAAGGAACACCTCCAGCAGGGTGGGTGGGCTCTGTTTCATTTTCGTGGTCGTTTTAGATTGATGTTTTCCTATGGTGCCATTTAAATAAGAAAAGTGTACAGGATTTAAAAACAAAAGCATTTTAGATACACTTTTTCTAACTAGGTTCATGGTGAGTGAGCAATGTTTCAAGAAGGGAAAAGAACTTGAAAAAAGAATATATTGTGGGGACAGCTGATGGTAGGAAAGGAGAGAAAACCATGCGAGAGAGGGAGAGAGAGAGAGGGAGAGAAGGAAAAGAACAGAATAGCAGCTTGTAAGTTTCTAAACCGAGATTGTTTCCATTCTGCAGCTGCCTTAAAGCTCGTGATTGCTTGGTCCGAGGTCAGCCAGGTTTACTGCACTCTTTGCCTCTTTAACCAAGGAGTAACAGGCTCGAATTGGATGGGTATGTGAGAATTGTTGCCATCAATTTCTTGGCTGAAGGACAGCCATCCAGGAAGGTTCAGGGCAGCCTAAGCTAGTTAGTAATTACCCTGAACTAGTGCAGGCCTTTCACTATTTTGCTAGAACCTGCAGAGACCTCAGGTAGTAAAGAAAGCAGAGCCTTAGGAGCCAGCAGACATGTGCTCTCACCTCTAGCCTCAGTTTCCCAGCTATAGAAGGTGAATGGTAACAGCAAGGCATCTTGCAAAGGGTGACCGTGTGTGAAGCCCTTGGCACGTGATAGGCCATATCAGTAAATGGGACTTAGTCTCAGCCGGTTGTTTCCAGACTTCGGTAAGGCTTGGTCTGGGTGCCGTCCCCGTGTGGCTGCCCCAGGGCCTCCTGTTTAAAGGCAGCATCTCAGTGACTGAGCTCCGGGCTGACGGCAAGGCTTAGAGCCAGAGAGAGCAGTTTTCTGTCTCCCGGCCTCCCATGTCCCCACTTCCTTCTGGTTAACGCCAACTTTTGTCTTCACTCACTGGATTGTCTTGATTACAAGGCTCTATGCCTCCTGATGACTGTGCAGCCAGGGCTCCCTGGTGAGTAGAGAAAAGCTAGCACTGGCCCAGGGTAAGTGAGGAAAATGGGGACTGGAATAGCTGTAAAGGAGTTCATGCTTGGTGGATACACACTTTAAAACCAGTTTTCCTCCATGACAAAGGATGGTAGATAGCTGAGATGCAAAGACTGCGTTGGAGAAAGACACTAACCTGTCGAACACCAGCGGTGAGCCAAGCATTCTCCATCCTCTTTCCTACAGCACCGTGGAGTAAGCGTTGTGATCGGGATTCCCGAGGAGGAAACTGAGGCACGGCGAAGTTAAGGTTCCCAGCAACCAAGAGAGCAGCAGACCTGAGATTTGAAACCAGGTCTGTCCGATCCCCTGGTCTCATCTCCACAATTGCTGGCAGCCTCACCTTGCAAGGAGTGGCAAGTTAGGGAGAAAAGTTAGGTAGAATCTGCTTGAGTTTGAGAGAATGGATACATTACACTTAAAGGAAAGGATGTTGTTCTTACAAAAAGTTTGAGGACAAGGAAGATTTTATGTGACGTGCTTTGAACTCAGTAAAGTTAACGTTTTACAAACCAAACTGGTATTGATTAAAGCAGAACAAGGTAATAAAGAATCTGAAGAGGAATACAAGGTAAAACAATACAACAAAAATTATTTTAAACAATCAGAAAAGGAAGAGCAAATGGCCCTTTGTCAGGGAGTCACTCAATCTATAAGGCAGGGTAGGGAAGGGGTCCTGCATGGGGACAGTCTCCTGATTTGTCTCCTTCCTCTTCTCCTGCCCTCCCCTCGACATCCCTCTCCCCCACCCCACAAAAACCAAAAAGCCTTAAGCAGGACAAGAGGAGCTAATTAACAAAAGAAGAAAGCATCCTTGAGACCTAATTCACAGTGACAAACAGGGACCTGAGGAACAGCCATTTGATTAACTAAGAATGTAAGGGATTTAGAGGGTCTCTCCAGTTGTGTAAAGTTTGTGAGTCTTTGAAATACATTTATTTGGCTTCCAAACCCAGAAATGCAGTGCCCACTAGCTGGGGAGACGGTTCCCATTTGGAAGACAGGAAGAAATCTGAAGGCAAGGCCAAAGCGGGGACCGAAACCCCGCGAGGCTGGCCCAGGGTCTGCAGAAGGAGCACAGGTAGAGAAAGCATCAGGTGGTCAGGTCGGGTGTGCGAAGGCAGCCTCACCGAGGTCCCCGCCCGGCCCGGGGACAGAGGGCAGCTCGGCACGCACGCCCACTTTTCGTGTCTCACTCAGGAACCCTCTGCCCACTTGTTACATGTCAGCAGAGAGAGCCAGCCCTGTCGCTGCTTTCCTCAGAAGCAAAGCAGCCGGGAGAGCAATGGTATGTGGGGGACACACCTGCACGGAAAGATGGGGAACGCCCGAAGGCTTTCGTAAGGCACCGCCTGTGGTCTCAGCAGCCAGCATCATCATCAGGTGGCGCTGAGCAATGGCTGCTGTCAGACAAGCCTCCGAGACCCTCTGGTTCCACACGGCCACGCTGCCGCTCACGCGCGGTGGGGGTATGCTTTCCCGGGGCTGAGAAGGGGGACACAGTGAGTCACCTGGGAGCCAGAGGAAACTAAAACTGTCCCATGTGTGGAAAATCATTTAAAATGGAGGCTTTCAGGGGGCACTAAAATCTCAGCCAAGCAGCCAGAAATGGTTTGTCTTGGCTTACTTTGGTTGCAATAAAGTCCAAAATGTTTATGTCCCATGGAGAGAGCACCCATGGAGACAGGCCAGGTTCTCCTGAGAAGGCTGCTCATTCCCCTGGATCTCAGAACCTACAAAGACACGGCCCTGCTTCGGACACGGCGCTCCATGCGAGCACAGGGACTGTTGGTCGGGAAGCTTTCAAAGCAGAGGCCCCCGGTGCCCACTCCCAAGTGCGTGGCTACTGCACACTGGGTCGTAGCTGCCACCATTCGATTCCCGCTTCACCTCTGCACCTGGCCGCGGAGCTGAGTCTGCACGAAACCGGGAGGGTCGCCCTAGAGCAAGACTTGAGGGTCTCCGTTTTAAAGGCTCCCGAGGATGAGTTAGAAGAATTCGGAACAGGCACAGTAAAGAAATTCGTAAGTCTTGTTAGACATTCGGGAAGAAGCTTAACGTGTCCAATGTGGCCGGCTGATTCAGAGGGCTCCTCTAAGCAGGGATTCTACTGGTCAGCATCGAGCAAAAGTGATGTCATTTCAGAGACCAAACTGAGGAAAGGCCAGCCCTTGACCTCTTGGCCCTGCTCAGCCAATTTTCTTTTTTGTAACTTTCTTTTCCAAAACAGATTGGTTTGTGTCTCTGGAAGACTATTTAAGCAGCAGCTGGCAGGTGAGTTATAGCTGGTTGTCCATCCTCCACTTAGGAATTTTCAAGGTCAGTGATTCGCGTTGAAACCCCTGCTGTATGTTTTTCTTTTATCTGGACCCCACAGGTGTGGTGAGAGCCTTCGTGCCTCAGTTTATTACCTCTTAGTGGGCACTGGACGTAGGAACGGGGCACTGAGATAAACTAGGGCGGAAAGGCTCCAGCCACAGCTATAAGGTTCAAGGGAAAGAAAAACACACCGTAGTGGCTTCAATGTCACTCATTAGCCTACAATCAAAAGCAGGAGCGAGGGACTGGTCACTTGGAGATGAACCGGGACCACCTTTTTGGAACTCAGAGGGCATTTAAGCAGATGACTTCCAGTTCTTTTCCATCTAAGCAATTTTGTGTTTTATGGGTTTTAGACTCTTGGAATTGTTAAAGTCTAAATGCCTTAAAACACATAAGAGACGACGAGACAATCACCAAACCTGTCTGGAGGAGGACTCAAGATGCAAAGAAAAGTTACGAGGTGGAGCCCACGGTTTGGGGTGCACCATTGCCCTCTATTGGACAAGCCAGGCCTTCCGTGTGAGTGTGTTTCACTGTCTCTGGCTGCATTTGCTGGCAAGTCAGGGCACCTTTGAATGGGAGACTAATTGATCCTTGTAAACGGCTCCTCTGTCTGCTGGCCCTTCCTGAGGAAATCAATGATAGTTGTAATGCTGATGGCAGGTCGTTTATCACGTTTTTATTCATTCACCAAACAATTACGAAGTGCCTACTAGGCACTGGCTAGGTGTTGCAGGAAATCTAAGAATAAATAACAATAATGACTACTTTTACTATTGATTAGTTGCCTGCTGTGTGCCAGGATCATTATACCATGAACGCACAACAGCCCCATGGAGTAAGTGGTTATTCCCTCTCCCAGATGAAGAAGAGGACATTTGGGGAGTAAATGGCACATCTCAGAGTTACATCCAGGTCCATCTACTTTAGGTTGACCAGCAGTCCCCTTTTAAATGGGACAGAAAACAGCAGTTCTATCCCATTTCAAACAGTACGTATGGTCAGCCTACCGACTCCTTGAATTTAGCCCGGTGACACCCGTACTGTTGTTTTCTGTCCTGTTTAAAACGGGACGTTTTGTCAGCCTAATGTCCTGAGTCCACACTCTGTCCACTAGGGTACAATGCTTCTCCTCAAGAAGTTTACAAACCACTAGGGGAGTCAGGGTGCAGGTATAAACACCTGTGCTGGGGGTTGGCGAACCACGGCCAGTAGACCAAATCTGACCACAAGCTGAGGTAGTTTTTACATTTTTAAATGGTTGGGGGAAATCAGAAGAAGAATACTTCGTGGAATGTAGAAGTGATATGAAGCTTGAATTTCAGTGTCCACAAATAGTTTTATTGGAACCCAGCTACGCCCACTCCCTTCCCCTTCCGGCTACAACGGCACAGCTGAGTGGTTGTGGCAGAGACCCTACGGCCGGCCGCAAAGCCAGGGGCAGTCACTCTCCGGCCCTTGCAGAGAAGCTCTGTGCGCCCAGGCTGACTGTGATATACCCATAGGGGAGGGTTTCCAAAAGGGCTTTGAGGGTTAGGGAGAGGGGAAACCAGTATTGATTTAAGCCAAGCTGTGAGATGCTACCGGGGTTATACAGGTGTGCTCTGTTTTAAGACTCAGGTGCAGGGAAATCCAGACTTTAAAAGAGATAAATTACAAGGTAGTGATTTGCATAACAAATTTTCCTTTTCATTTTGTAAAAGGATTCAACACGGGTTCCTTTATGGACCGAGCTTTCATAATGCATGCTAATATGATTCCATTTACAAATAGTCTATTCATAATAACTTTCCAAGAACATATCTATTGTGTACAGTGAGGCTTAGCTATAATCTTTTTTTTCTCCTGGCAGTGTAAGGTTTCCTGCACGAGTCATGGCACTGACCCTGTCAGTTCCAGCAGGGAGCAGGCGCTCTGCCTTCTCATTGTCTCCAAGAGGTGCTTTGCCAGACAGGTAGAAAGGCTGTCAATTCCAAGTGTCCTCATCAGGTGAAGTTCAACGGCTGGTGTCATTTTACATTTTTAGCCCAGCTCCTTTCCGTAGCCACAGCCAAACATCCTGAAATGTAAACGCCTCCCTGTTCCATCACTGCATTTCATGCACGAGGTAAGTTCATAAAAATTCGATTTGTTGCTAATGTCCTGACAAGCAGGCTACGAGCAACGCAGTTGAGCCTTGAACCACTCGGGTTTGAACCGTGCGGGTCCGCTTACACACAGAATTTTCTCGATTAAATACCCGTACTGTGTTCCATCCGCGGTGGGAGTCCTCAGACATGGGAGTTCAACTGTGTGCTTGGATCTACTACACCATTTTATACAGGGAGCTTGAGCATCCTTGGCATTTGGCATATCTACGGGGCTCCTGGAACCAATCCCCCATGGATACCAAGGGACAATTACATTTTAGGGGAGTCAAGAGTTATATGTAAATTTTGTACTGTGTGTGGAGTCAGCATCCCCTGACCCCCACGTTGTTCATGAGTCAACTGTACTCATAAGGAGCTGTGTTTCTTTCTTTTTTTCACGGAGTTATTTTAACTGAATTACAACATAAACTGGGGCAAGTCATATAACCTTCAAATTAGAGCTCTCCCTGGAAAAATAGGAAGTGGTGTCACTGATTCAATTTAGGACCCGGCTCCCTCTTTCGCTGGGTCCTCAGCCTGAATCTTCAAACAGCCTTGTGATGTTATGCAATTGCTCTTTTTAAGAAAACCTTGGCTATTCATAACCAACTTAGGAGGAGCTGGAATCTTTCGAGACGTTTCTTTCCTGGTACCTTTGCGACGGTAGCTACGTGTTTCGGAGCACATCCACTTAATCTAGCTCTCAAATGAAGGGTATGTCAAAGAACTGCCTCGTGGCTTGTGTTTTCACCCTCTGTGGTAACTATATTTTAAAAGTGGGTAAGCATTCCTGGCACATAGCCTGAATATTCTTCAGGCTTTTGGGTGGTACAGGAAGCCGGAATGGAAGTGCAAGGGCAGAGGGGAACCGTGCCTGGGGAAGGGCTGTGTCATGTTGGCCTGTGGAACGGCAGACCCGTGTTGCAGAGCTGCTAATGGATATTACATGCAATTCCTAAAAGGAGAAGTGAGACAGATGCGGAGGGCTGGCAAGAAGCAGAGGCAGCAGTGGGGGCAGGAGCCCTGCACGGTTCCGAGGTGGGATTCCTGGACTAATGGCATTGTCAGCAGGGTTGGGGTGATAGGGGAGGCTGCTGGAAGTGGTCACTTCTCACTGACGCTCTACGGCAGGCAGCATTTCAGCCATTTCTAAAGCTGGTCACTCGCAGGAAAATCATCTGGGAGAGTCTCTGGAGAGGTGGCTCTGTCTTCATCTCTCCCCGAGGTCAGAAGCACAGTTTCTGCAGCATCAAGAAGACTCCATTGCATTCTTGGATTCTTGAGGCAGCTGCTCGCGTTCTCTCTCTCTCTCTCTCTCTCTCTCTCTCTCTCTCTCTGTGTGTGTGTGTGTGTGTGTGTGTGTGTGTATCTCCCTCCCTCCCTCCCTCTTTTCTCTCTCAAAGTTGTTGTTACCATATTTTCACCTCCATCATGTATATATTTTATGTTTCCCAAATGCAGTATGCAGTGGTGGTAGGTACAGATTATAAAACAAATAGATAAACTACATTAGTAGCTTTCTTTTTTCTGGTGGTATTTAAAACTTTTCAAAATTAAAACTATTGAATATAGAGGAACGGGATATAAGTGTCCATGCATTTCTATGATCAACCAGAAGGCCCACCCCTGGGGTGGCACATTTTCCATTCTCTGCTATCGGGGAAGCAGAACACAGTACATTCAAGGGAAGAATCTGCAAAGCCCTGGGATTTGAACAAAAACAGAGCATACCCCACTCCACCCTGAGCATCTCCCTCCTACCAACCAGAATCTGAACAGATTTCATTCCACAAATGGAAATAGGATGCAAATAAATTTTTTCAAAGTGATTTCATGAAGAGTGGGCCTATTTAATTGGGGTTTAGGAGCCGGGATTAATGTTATAAGCCGGGGAGCTCTCTGATGTGCCTGTGCCATTGGTTTTGCTGGGCCACCTGCCTCCTGCGGGGGGACAGAGAAAAGGGCCACTATTCAGCAACAATCTCCCTTCTGCTGCAGCCTTCTCACTGAGATGGCAGAGCCGGCCTGGACCAAGCACCCATGAGTTACATGTCATATAGGAATGACTTTCCCAAGTGCAAAGTTATACCTAGAGCACACCTTGAATATTTTTTTCATCTCTAACTTACGTGACTTTCTGGCATTTGCCTCCCCTTGTCTCCATCCTGCTTATTAAGGTAAATCTGCAGAGAAATGGGATCTTGGTTTCTAAGACCATTCATTCACCCGACACTTGATCTCTGAGACATCCAGGGTTTGCTGTTGCTACCATGAGGGTGACCTACAAACACCACATCTTAATGCGGTGCAAACTAGAGGCAAGACCTTAATTAAAGGAAGCTTTGCATGTTAAAGTAATGGGGTGAATCAAATCAGCAAAGACATTTAGCATTCACTACAGAGGGCAGAACTGCGTTCCTGTTGAGTGGGTCATCTGCCTGAGATGGACAGATCTTGAGGAAAGTGTACAAAAAGTATACTTTGTGTGTTTGTTTGGAAATAACTTTTGACTGGTGATAAAATTCACACAGTTAGCGATGACATTTTACTTTGGCTCCTGGAATATTGTTTTGCTTAACATCTGTCTTTGGGATTGGTAATAGTCATCTCTGCAAATTGCCTTTGGAAGACCAAGGCAGTGTGGGAGATCAAAGAGATGAGCCTCTTGCTGTCACCACTGCTGCTGTCCACTTTAATCCCCTGCCCTCTGCCCACTGCACCCTCCCACTGGCAGATACCTCCCTGCTTCCCCAAATCCTGGCAGCAGTTCCCAGCGAGGAGACCCCTGTCGCCCCAGTTTACTGTCACTGAAAGTTAGGTGGGTTTGGGGGTTACCAGCCTAACAGCTTTCAAGACTGTCCTGGCAGGGAGCCCTCTTAGCAGAGAGCCCTCTTAGCAGAGAACCAAAGGATCCGAGGGTCCTGAAGAGCAAACATCAGGTTTCAGTGAGAAAAGCTGATAGGAGACGGGAGAAGTCAGAGGAAGGTCGTGCTGCATTTGGCCAGGCTCCCCTGTGCTGAGGATAAGCTCATTCCATCAAATTATTTTCAGACATGAATACGACTTAGTTTTAGCTTGTATCCCATTTTGCAGCTATTGTTTCGTTTAATAGCACATCCTTATTAGCCGAATGTACTTGGCTTGCCCTCAATCATAAATAAGGAATCTGATTAATTGAATACCCTACCTCTAAAGCCAGGATGCTCTCTTTTCTCAAACCATGCAGAAGGACGGAATTTCCCCATTGGCCAATGCTGTCTAATTCTCTTAAATGATTCAGATGTAAAAGAGACAATGGCATCTGTCTAATTAACACGGCCCGGTTAAACAGAGCTGCCAAGAGACAGCCTCCGGACCGTGTGTACAGAACAGTCTTTCCAGCCCCTCAGGCCCCAAGTTAGAGATGATAGCAAGTCTTCCTTCCTGATCAACCAGAAATGGAGACGCCCCAGAAATGGTGACAGGCAGGGCAAGGCAGGCCAAGGTAGATAAAAGGAGAGGGGGTAGGACACCCTCGGCTTTCATTTCCGGCTCCCGGCATGTGGGGATGCCAGGAAGCAGGTCCTAGCGGCTCGGGAAGCTCTTCTCCAAAACAAAAGCCCTCACTGTGCGCCTGGCCTCCCTCTCCGGCCTGGAGACATTCGAGCCCTCGCCTCCCAGCTGCTACGACTGTGGCGCGGCACCGTCTGCTCCGCTGCCCTTCTCCTGGCGGGGACGCACAAGGACCGCATTATTTCTCTTCCAGCTTCGCATTACACCATGGAGGCCGTCGCCAAATTCGATTTCACCGCCTCAGGTGAGGATGAGCTGAGCTTTCACACAGGAGATGTGCTGAAGGTAGGTAATGTGGGGGCCCGGGGCACCATGGGGAGTCTGGGTTACTCCAGTCTGGTCACTGAGTGAATCTAACAATGAGTGCTTTTGTTTCTTAAGCACTACACATAGTTCCTTTCCAAAAGAGAAGCGCACCTCAAAAGGGTTCCTCTGAGCACCTGTATGCCAGCTACCAGGCTGGCATGGAGATCCAGTTGGCATAAGCCACTGATCCTTGTCCTGAGATGATCGGCGTCTCTGGAGGGGGAAACAAGTCCATCCAAAGGGCCTCTAGATGTTCTTATCTAAGCGCTTGGGGAGCACAGGTGAGGGGACAAGCGATCCTACCTCCAAAGATGGCTTTGTGGGAGCACATGACAGCCTCAGTTGTCAGGGAAGCAATGAAGGTGAGTTGGGCTTTTAACTAAAGGTCGGAGATGAACAAGCCCATGTGGAATTCTATGCGTGTTGTGAGATTCGGCGTGGCTGGAACTTACAAGAGGAGGCTGCGGGTGGAGACAGCCCGGGAAGGGTCTCAGCCCGGGAAGGCACTGGAGCATATAAGGCTCAGCAAGGGCCATGCACACCCAGTCACTCAGGGGCTTCTTCAAAGTCGGTGAGGCCTTGGACAGCTCCCACACTTCACGCCCGCACTTAGAGACTCTGCATCTTGGCCCCGGTTTTGTGTAAAAGAGCCCAAGCCCTTCAACGGTCCACTGGGGCGTCTGTGATGCCAGTGCCCCCCTGCCTGGCCTCCGAGCACCCCCAGATATCCTGATCTCTCATCCTCAGCAGCCCACATGGGCCTTCTCAGACTGCCTAGCAACACTGAGGCCACCATCGTCTCACCACTAAGAGTTATGCTTGCAATAGAATGAACCTTGTCAGTGCGTGAGAGAGTGACACAGAACGTGTCCCAGGGAGGATAACGTGACTTGGCACTTGAACACCCCCAGTACTTATCCTTCTAGCTGTTCCCGCCTTGCAAGATCTAGCAATGTAGTTCCAAAAAGTGCGCCTCAACGTTGGAGCTTCCCAAGGTCAAAATGCCCTTGGGCTGCTGATCCAGGAGAAGGTGACCTTCATTTCTTCGGGATCTTACCAAGGTGACAAAGGAATCGCTACCACATGGCGAGCGTTCCCTCTTTTCTCTGTGGGGTGTTGTGACCTTGCGACTCTAGAATGTCTAGAACAGACGGTAGAAGGGGGCAACTCCCACCCCTCATCTCCCGTTGCAAACAGAACCCAATATCTTGCTTACGTTTTCCTTATTCCCCAGAAAAGAAGAGAAAAACCTTTCCTCAACTCTGCTTCTCAGTCCAGCTCCCAATTTCTTTCTTGTCTTTTGCTGCCAGTACTGGAAAGGATTCTCTGTTCATTCCACTGGAACCCTCTGGAATCCGACTTTGACCCCAACACTCCCTTCAGGTCCGCCAGTGATCTGCTCAGTGTGGAGTACAGTGACCCCACTAAAATGCCAGTAGACTGTGACACTGCTAACTGTCCCCCTCCTGGATCCGAAGGGAGTTCGGCCTGACCCCTGAACACTGCCCTGTACACGGAGTGCTTTTCTTTCCTGATACGGCTCACACAATCCCCTTCTTCACCGGAGAGCAGCCTGATGCACCAAAAAGGCGCGTGGGCTTGGGAGCTGCATAAATCTGAGTTTACTAGCTTCCTAGCTGTGTGACCTTGGACCACTCACTTGCCCCCTCTGAGCTTCTGTGTCTTCACCTGTAAGTGGAGGCCATATCTATGCTGCAGGGTCGTGGAACAGACATGAGGTAACGGTCCCATCTCCAAGCAGCTGCTGAGTAAAATGCCACCCTGTTATCAGTATTACTCCTGCTGCCTCTGACTGTGCAGGCTGCTGTCACAGCCCCTTGACTGACCTCATCGCCTCTTGTCTCTTCCTCCTTCCATCGGTCTACATGCTACTAGTCTCAGAGGGATCTTTCCAGAAGACAAATCAGGTCATATCACTTCCTTACTCGAAAGCATTTGGCAATTCCCCATTACCAACTGACGGAAATCTAAGCCATCTAGCTCCAACCCACTGCCCACCCTCACCATGCTCACGCGCGTGAACACGCATGCGCACACACACGCGCACACGCACGCGCACGCTGTGTACTAGTGCCCCGGGCCACACTGCACTCCGCCATCCCTTCTCAGGTCTCCTCCCGTGCTCCGAATGCCCTTCTCCCGCACACGCATTTGACCCCCCCTGCCCCGAGCCTTCGCTGACCCCGGCCCTCCCTGCTGCCCCGGGAGCACTCATCACCCCCTCTTCGGCTCCTCCACAGCGTTCCCCACACATTCATCCGAGGCACTTAGGACCCCGCCTCCCATGGCAGTTATTTCTGGGCAGGCCGAGCCTCCGTGCTCGCGCAGCCTGTGCGTCCACCTCGCGTCGCTGCCCTTACCCAAGGGATCCGCTTGCCATTTCTGTGTTGGCCCCCCGCCAAAGCTCTGTAAGGGTGGGGACCAGGTCTGCCTCGGTGTCTAGAACGGCAGAAAGGTGACCCTTCCTGAGGCGTGGTGAGTGAACGAATGACTGACTCCTCCGCTGGCCTGTGCGCTGCTGAGGGCAGGGCCGCGGGGTGGGGGTGGGGGTGGGGTCATTTTTGCATCTTCCCAACATCTCACACAGATCACGTCCCGAGGAGGTGCTCTGTACATATGTCCTGAACTGTTAGTTCAGCTTCTACGTGCCCATTGGGAACTCCAGCGGAAGGCCAGTCCCTGCCTCCTTTTCAAATTCCGCCCATCGTGGCTTCAGCCGTAAAGCAAAGAGCAGAGAGAGGCTCAGTGGTTGGCGGCACCGCTTGTGGGTCTCTGCGAATGACTGCAAGTTCTGTCCCTCCTGCCCAGAGCTGGGTGACACATCCCAGGAGCCTCACAGTGGTTTTCTAAGCCATCTCGTGGCTGACCCAGCAACTTGTTTCCAGATGCTCTTTCATGTTTATCCTTCAGTGCTGCAAAACGAAACAGACTTTTTCACTAGAAGATACCAAAAATGTCTGCCCAGCTCCCCCACCCCCGCCTGTGTGTTCCCCGGGGTGCAGGCCCCAGCACCTACGTGCTCACAGCAGGTGCTCACTAGATGCTGCTCACAGAACGGTGAACAAGGCGGTGGCCAGGGGACTCGCACCAAGTGACTTGATGCCACTTCTTCTGTGAGAGAAACATGTGGAAAGTCAGCAGCCAGGTGTTTTGTGTCTGTGTCACAAACCTCCGCCCCTGCGGCTGTGCACAGCACCAGTTGAATTTGTCAGTCGGCTTACAAGATGTCCCTTGACCCAGTCCGTTTCTATCTGCTTCTGTATTGCGTCTAACTCGACCCCTTTTCTTCCTACTAAAACAGCGGCCTAAAAGCACTAAGAGTTAATCCTACTCAATTAACTTCAGTGCTTCAGATTTCTACTTTGCCTCTAAGTGCTATAATTCCATCCCATTTTAAAAGTCTGGCAACGGTACATTTTGTCCTCTTCCCACATCTAACTTAGGCTCAGGCCCTGTAGCCCAGAAATGTATTCCTGTAGGCAAGCATTGTAAGAATTAGAATACGGTAAAGTGAGGTGTCAACCCGCATGTGTTTAGGCTGAACTCCTTGCTCGGGTTTACATGATGGGTACCAGAGATAGGGGAACCGAATAGATGGAGAGATGAGATGTGCAGGAAGTTGGGGGCCCTGCACCAGCAACGGTAGGAGGAAGCCACCTCCCCTCCCCAAAATACTCTTCTTTGCAGAAAATGGATTTTTTAAAACCTTGTCTTCTCTACACCAAAAACGCCTGCGAGTTCACTTCTCTGGGCACAGGCTCTCAGGCAGACCGAGCACCAGGCGGTGAGAAGAAATTGCCAGCATTGTGCGATAATCTTTCCATTGCTGGAGGGGGTGGATGGGTGTGAGCCACGATTGCTAAAATTACAGCCCGTTTCAGGTCAGAGAACTAAGTACAAAAAGTGTGGTTCTTACATGATAAGCCAGTTTCCCAATGGCCTCTTTTGCCTCATGCCTGCTCACCCTCCTGTTGGACATTCGTTACCTAGGCCAAACTCCAAATGCCCATGTGACTGGCGGGAGCAGGGGTTCTGAAGCCCTGGGTCCGGGGGAGACAGCATGGCCGGAGCTGGTCCTACGTTCTCTATGTGAACACGAGGCATGGGGGCCGGGTTTCCTAGTTCTTCTTCTGACCTAGATTTTCTGCTCCCCCCTCCAGCCACCTCAGCATCCACATACCCACACGTCCTTAGTGAAACCAACAGTCACATTTGATGTTAGAAACTATATAAACTTTTCTTTTCTCAGCAATTCTAGACCTCAAATATGGGGCACACTTTTATTTCTTCAGAACAAGTGATTAAATTCAAAACGTACACACGGAGCACTTTAAAGAACTTAGAGAACCCTTCCGTGTCCTTCGGGGCTGGAGCCCTCCCCCACAAGAATATCACGTTTTGCCGAATTATATTTTTGAAAAAAACGGCACACGCTTTCTGAAGGACTCCCAGTTACCAGGGCTCATTTGATCCTCACGTCAGCTCTGTGCGGCACTGGCCCCTGATTTTTGTCCCTGTTTTTTTTCCGGTGGCTCATTGACTTGCCAAAGGTGTGACACAGCTAGTGACAGGGCCAAGCGAGAAACCAGGTCCTCTCTCTCCCACCTCGGGAGGGATGCTAGAAATAGGCCATCATTGCTTCCTAATTACTTAGCTCTCTTTAATTCTCTTCCCATCTCTGGGAATGAGAACCCCAGGAGACCCATGGCTTCAACTCCACTTGCTTTCCAGTGACTCTGAAATCCCAGCCACTCTGCTGAGCCCAGATACTGCTCACTGAGCTTGGCTTCTCAGACGGTCCCAGGGGCTACTGGGACCTGCCCACGTGCAATCCGGGCTTTTCCTGAGACTCGTTCCTCCTGCTGTATTTTCTGTTTCAGTGAAAGCATCAGCCCTCACTCAGCGGCCCAAGCCAGAAATCCGGAGCCGTCCCAGAGCCCCCTTTCTCCCTTAGCTCCACGAAGAGTCATGAGACCCTGCCCATTTTGCTTCCTGATTTCTCTACAGTTGTCACCGGCTCCTCTCAACCCAGATCCCCTTCATCCCTCGCCTGGGCACCTACGCTCGTGTTCCTGCAGTTTCTCCCGCAGCATCACCCCTCCGGCCCATCTCCACACGCTGACACAGCACTCTTGCTAACCCCCATTCTTACTGTGCTGTGTCCCTGCTGTAATGGCTAATCCTTTCGTGGCTCCCCACAAATTCCAAGATAAAAATCCCAACTTTTCAACATGGGCCACCAGGCCCGGTGCCTCCGGTTTCCCGTCTCTCTGCTCCTGAGGCCACAATCTAAAGTCGCACCAGGCTGAGGCATTTTGCTCCCAGAATGCACTGCACTTCCTCAGAGCCCAGAAGTAGTCCTTCCGCCACCAGGCTTCTCCTGGGTGACTCCTGTCATTGCCTGGGCAACCAGATGGCCTCTCCTCCAGGCAGCCTTTCCTGTCTATCTTCTGCTCTCTGCTTCAACACAGCACTTCTCTATCTGTCAAGACATTTTTAGGTACCAAAACAAAACAAAACAAAACAAAAAAACCAAACCAACCCAGAAACTTAAAATAGCTTAAACAATAAACAAGATTTATTATTTCTCATCTAAAGGCTAGAGCTAGGCAGCTTCCGGGATGGCTAAATCGGTGGCCATCTTTTTGTTCTGCCAACTTCACCTGGAATTATTGTTCTAGTCTATGCCACATATTTGAGAAACAGTCTCAGAATGGGGTGTGGTGGGCAAATATTTGTCTTTTAATGGTGAAACATTTTCTAAAATAACCAGAAGCGACAGAGAGCCAAGTCTGGCAAGTCACGTGAGAGCTCAAAGTAGGTGATAACATTTAGGATCATGGTCAAGGTAGGGCCACATGGTAACCAGACAGAACTTCTGGTTTTGCCTGTGACCTGACTCTAGAAGCAAGTTTGGATAAAGCATTCCAGATATCTTGAGTTGTGTGCAAATTGTTTGCAAAACATATGGAATGTGAACACAAAGAGTTACTGTTTTCAAAGCTAGCCCCATTTGGATGTTTAAGTTTTAACCTGCCTATTTCAAAAGAAAAAAGAAAAAAAAAGAACACACTAAATTGCTAAAATGTTCCTTGTTACCTGGCAGAGAAGAAAAACTGTAAGGTAGCCACCCTTGCCTTCCTACCGTTGGCCCAGGTGTTGAGCCTAAGGTGCTAAGGCCTGGGACACGTGAATTCCCAAATCAGAAAGAGGAGAGGATTCGAGGAGCCCCTGAGTGCTGCGTCTGGGAGGCCACACCATGGGTTTCATGGACAGAAATCGCGTAGGGTCAAGAGAAGCTAAACTCCAAAGATAACCCTCCTGCTCCCCCACTAGACCAGTGGTGTGGTTTCTCTGGTTTATTTGCCTCTAAATCCAAAAGGGCGTTCTGCATCCTGTAGCCCCTTTTCTTTTGCTTCTTGGTGACCTCCCTACAGTGTCCTTGTCCTTCATTCTCTTCTGTGCAGATCTTAAGTAACCAAGAGGAGTGGTTCAAGGCAGAGCTTGGGAGCCAAGAAGGATACGTGCCCAAGAATTTTATAGACGTCCAGTTTCCCGAGTAAGTATTTCCAGCCTGCTGAGATGGGCCTACGCACACACACTCCCCTTACTTTTTCAGGAGCCCCTAAAATTACCCATGCACACCCAAGATGCTGTTTAAAAATGTTGCCTCTGGAGAGGGAGCCATGCTGCGGAACACCAGGGGCGGGAGGCAGATTTGCATTTCACCGCTTTCTCTTTTGGATTTTATAGCATGTGCACGTATCGCCTATTTTAAGTCTATAAACTAAAATCATCTATAATTTCCAAGAATTCCAGTGAGGGTGCCGTTGGCCACTCTTCTCCAAGAGCTGCTGCTTCACGGCACTTACCCATCATCTCCCAACCTACCTTCCATCCTAACCGGGGCTCCCAGAGAGCTCTTGACCCCAGTCAGGCCTGGGGACGCTCCCTGCCTTCCTTAAACCATGCTCACACCAAAGAAAGAAGTCAGTGGGGGAAAAGGGGAAATTCCCTTCATAAAGAGGAAATGAGAAATTGAGATTGAGTTTCGTTTGTCTCAAGCATTGGCCACAAGGGTTAGATAGAAGTTTAATCTCATCTGAGTATCAGGAACTAGCCCAAAAAGCAAAGTTTTGCTAGAAAACCAAAGTTGTGTTGGTGACTCTCGGGGAAGATGCAACAGCACCTCTCGTTGTGAACCGGGAGCGACCACTGAACCAACAGGGTGACCACTGACCCCAGCTGGGCCCTTGATGCCGCCCTACAATTTCCTAGGTGACCACATCATACCTTGCCCGCTCCTCAGACCTCCAGCCCCTCCCCCACCACACTCTCGGCCTCTGGCCTTGCTGCCAGATGCACTGGGACAGTAGAAGCCACCAGGAAAGCTCTTCTACCCCATCCCCCACCTGCCTCACCTCATCCACCCACTTGCTGCAGCCCCTCTGCCTCCCCTGCAGCCCTTGGGGAGAGCTGTCTGGGCTTCTAGCAGAAATTCCCGCTTTCCCACATTGACTTCCTTTCCCTCCCTGCGCCATCATTCCCGTCAGCAAAGACGCTGCAATTCCTCCCATCTTACCCAAAACCAAAACTAAAATGTGAAAATGCAACCCCCCCCCAAAAAAAAAACCTTGTGTACCCAGATCCCCTCTGGGTACCACTCCACTCCTTCAGAAGAATTGTTTGTGTCCACCATCTCTGCTCCTCTCCCCCATTCCCTCTGGAATCTCCCTCCTTACTCCTTCGAACCCTTTTTATCAAGGTCAAAGTGAATTACCCATCCCTGCCGGACTCCCGCCCTTCATCTCAGCACATTGGATGCGGGGGTGCAGGGGTGTCTTTCCCTCCTTCCGGGTGAAACTCTTTCTCTGTTTGGTTTCCAGGACACCCTTCCTCCTGGCTCTCCTCCTGCCTCCCTGGCTGCTCCCGACATCCCCTTTGCTGCTCTCTCCTGGTGCCCCCCAGTCTGTCTCCCTCCCAGTGAATGCCTCTGTCACCGTATTTTAAATTCCTCCTCCGCTCCCCATCCCTCCATCCTCGGACACATCGTACATTCCAATTTCCGTGTTTACTGCGCGCCCCTCGCCCTGGCCCCAGCAGCTCTTGTCGCTCTGCTCACCACGGCATTTGCCGTGCTCAGAAGGGGGCCCAGCACATAGCACATGTTCCGCAGACGCTGTTGAATGGATGAAGGAAGGAAGGAAGGAATGGCTTTGGAATGATGTGCAATACCTGGGGGAGACCCCCAAAACCGGGATGTATTTATAAAGAATTGTGGATTTATTCTCGCATGTTTAAACTTCAGTCACCTTCAGCACACTGTCCATACCTGTCAACACGCTTTTTCCCACGGCTCAAAACAGTTTCTGAACTCGTCGATTTTGATGCCTTTTGGCGCTTCTGCCGTGTTTGTTTGTTTGTTTGTTTGTTTGTTTGACCTCTTTCACATCAGCAAACCGTTTCCCTTTGAGGACTATTTTCTTCAAGGGAAACAAAAAAAAGTTGCTCGGGGCGAGATCAGGTGACTAAGGAGGGTGGGGCATGGGGGTCATGCCCTCGTTTGCTCAAAAACTGCTGCACACTCAGCATGGTGTGGGCAGGTACATTGTCACGCCGCACGTTGTTCCTGTAAATCACCCGTCAGGAAATGGGCAAACGTGTTGCAAGAGTCTCCAAAAAATACTCACTGAAAGCAAATGCAGCCTCTCACAATGCCAGTTGGTACCCGGATGCAGATGGGTTTCTGTAATAGAGCCCCCCCCCCCTAGCGGGGGAAGCCTGGGTTACCAGGGGCCCGCCCTCCAGAAGATCATTCCGGGTTTTTCTGGATCCCCCCAGTATTAGACCCTGGCCACTCATATCATACGTCTTGAAAGCAGTCACTTATCAAATTCTAGTTGAAGGTCAAATGTGTATTTTCTAAACAATCCCCTCACTGCTTGCTGTCTCCTCCAAAACACTTCCTTGGAGGTGGGGCTGCTGGGGAGCGCACCCCATGCTTTTAGCCGTCCCCATTAGATTCCCTGCACTGGGCAACGCTGGGTGCTCGCTCGTCAGCTCCGTAGGGCTGTGTGGCACATACTCTGGTAGGGCCTCCAGGCAAATGACCACCCAAAACCTCTGCTCCCAGCCCCTCAGAACCCAACCAGCCTTCCCCTGCAGTCCTTGGTCTCTCCCCTGCCACCCCTGCCTGTTCAGGTTCCTACATTCCAGAGAGCACAGGGAGGTGCTCACAAAGGGAGCACAAGCTGTGGCCCGTTGGACACCCGCCTTAAAGGGAAACACACACTCGTCTGCCAGTGGCGGCACTTAGGGCAGCCACGGCGGAGCAGTGGAGCCAAGGACCTCTGGCCGCCGAGTGACTGTGAGCGTGTGTCCCTCCTCAGGGGTTGGAAAGCTCTCCCGCTTCTGCCCCGAGGCTGCACCCGCTGGGCCCTCTCTGTTCCAGGCACTTTCTCAGGAGCGTGGTTTTACTGCAGACATTTTGGCCACATAACTAATGGGCTGAGGCGATTTTGCCATAAAAAAAAGACAAATGCTGGTTGACAGTGTGGTTCTCCTTTCCAGTAGTTTGGTTTCATTTCTCTATTGACGAAGCAATCTACGGCTGTAGAAAAGATGAAATAACTGGTTGACAGTTTGATTTTGATTGTTTTGTTTGTTTGGTTTCATGTCTCCATTGAGGAATCAATCAATTGCCTTCGGCCGACTTAATGCATTTAAGCTACTTGTCAGTTTGGTTTCATTTCTCCATCTTGCTACTTGCAAGAAAGTTATTCCCATTTGCATATTATCTATGAATCTTACCTGGCCCTCATAATGGTCTATACAGTGAGGAGTGGAGGTGGTGGTGATCTTAAAATAGTTAGCATTTCTTCCAGATGACAATGATTTGCCCCAAGAGTTGTGTTTTTATTTTGAAACACGCTGGCTGGGAGGAGAGAGACCTGGGCCCTCTTTGAGGGCTCAGACTTGAACCCACATTTCCCAGAGTACGAAAACAAGTGCTTAGGTACAATCCATAAAATAAAATCAGTTACTTGCACGGTAGTGCCAGGAAGCTACACCCATTTTAAATATACTCAAATAAATTCTTTTTAATTGTACATACTTTTACTTGCCGTGATTTTACCTTTTTTACAGCAAAATTGTCGTACAGCCAATTAGTTACGGGGTCGAGATGTTCGTGGCAGAACAACGCCAGCTGCAGAGATGTTTGCCACAGCATTGTTTACGGCAGAGGCTTGACGGCCTTTTCATGGAGCCACTCCACTGGCAACAGTTTAGGAGGCTGCCCCCATCCCTGCCTCCCTGCAAGGGCAGTTTGGGCAGAATTTGGGGGGAGGCCCAGGCACCGGCTGGGTGCCACCAGCCCTCATTGCCAGGAGTGTGTGCAGGGCTCCCTGGGGGGCTCACAGCCTCCGCCCAGCACACGGAGCACAGGGCACCAGGGCCGTCACTCTCCTTCCAGGCCACTGAGGTCTTAGCCTGGGAGCCAGTGGCCAAGGCCCTCCTCAGCTCCACCTGGTTGTCCCCAGTGCCGGATGGAGTCCCTGTCCTGGCCTGCAGGCTGTCCCTGCAGTTCCTCCCTAGCAACATCTCTCACGTAGCTGCCAGCAGGCGGCCAGTTCCCACGGTGAGTCACTCCCACGCTGTCCCATTTCGGTGCAGGGGCTCATTTCCATGATTCAGGTTTTCTGAGCTGGAGAGAGACTTCTCCTAGCAGGAAGAACCGACGGGGAGCACACAGGGAACACTCACCTCATGTGCCCGGAAACTGCCCGCAGCATTCACTTGGTTTCAAAGGCGCCTGGCCCCTTGCTTCTGTTCCTGCTCTTTTCTGAGCAGAGTGCCCAGCTCTCTCCCCTTGGGCCATCGCTCCTCCCTGCCCTCCGATCTCTCTGGCATCTCACCACGATCCTCGGTTTTCTCTCACCCGATAGATGGTTTCACGAAGGCCTCTCACGGCACCAGGCAGAGAACTTACTCATGGGCAAGGAGGTTGGTTTCTTCATCATCCGGGCCAGCCAGAGCTCCCCAGGGGACTTCTCCATCTCCGTCAGGTACTGGCCATTCCCGACACTGCCCAGACCCAGACCGTTAAAGCCGTGAGGTGACCTCTTGAACGTGACCTGTTGCTCAGGAGCAGGGTGGCCAGGGGGCCCAGGCATCTTATCAGCTGCCATGCCATCCATTTCTTTCCCGTAACACATGCACGTGACTCCTTAGCCGTTGGTTTGTGGCCACAAGTATGTGTCCACTCATCTGCGTCTCCCTCTAGCCCAGGTGCTTCTGGAAAGACAAGGTTTTTGTTTACCTCACCTTTGTGTCTTTAACAACGGGTATTTGTGGAGGGATACGGGAAGGGAGGAGCAAAGGAGAACCCCAGTCGTCCACATCTGTCTGGGGGTCTACATCATCTCAACCTTTTGTTTTACTACTGACGGAGAAGGGTCAGAGAGAAAGAAAACCCCCAAGTCATTGCTGTAGGGTGCATATGGAGGTGGAGGTGGCTGCATAAAAAGGTCTACCTCAGACAACTGAGAGCCCCAGAGCAGAGCCGAGAAGCGCTGGCGTGGAGGGACGTAACCGCAAAACCTCGGTACCGTGCGGCGCCCGGGCGGAAGTGACTCAGTGCAGACAGAAACATGACACGGCCCCACACCCTGAAGCCCCAAGTCTGAGCACACTGCGTGTGGTCAGCGGGTTGGGGATTGCAAGTCACGTATCAGATTTGGTGACCACATGTGAAAGTGTAAAAATGAATGCCGATGGCAGTGTCAGAGGAGGGCAACAACCTGTACAGGGAACCTCCTGTGTAGTTGACAGGAAATGCTGGTCTGGATTATTCGGTATATTTTGAAAGGCATATAGCTCGAGTGCTGCATACACCCAATACATAAATCTAACCTCAGGTAATAAACTGAGGTCACTTTACTGTCTAGAAAGAATGGATATTTTAAGGAGTAGGTAGGAGGGACTTACCAATAATGGGTCAACCATTTGTAGGCACTTGAGGTTCTAGAGTGCTCAAAAATCTCTTGGTCTTGCAGTCTTGCTTAAACTCTTAATTTTCCTTAGTTACAAAGGTCCGTCTCCACAGCTTGGGCAATGGTAAATTTTAGCTCAGGCCAATATTGATATATCACAGATTCTAAGCTCATTAGGTCTTAATGAAATTTTGCTGTTAATAGATCTTACAAGTCAAACCTGTTTCTTAAGAGCCTTGATTCTAGACAGGACCAAGCACATTGTTAGATTGAAGGGCATCTCTTGGTGCCTTTGGCTTGCATGAGTTGACTCTGGCTTTTTCATCTAGGAACGATGGTTTATACTACCTCATTTAAAATGGATTCTCCAAAACACTCAGCCTCGACTTCTGCCAAAGTCTCCCCCTGCTATTGAGGCAATGTAGCTTCTTATTACGGTGATTATCACCATAATCATTATCACATCTTCTGCAGAATTATAGGATAATGTATTCCAGAGTGAAATCATTTTTATTTATTTATACATCTGCTTTCTGTCATGGGCACAGATAATTAAAAGCTAATTGTAGTTCTATCACTTAGCATTTGTTAGGAGTCTGAAGCACTAGACTTCAGCATCAGAAGCTCTGAGCTGTATCCTTTTCTCTGCCCCTCTCAGAAAAGCAGTTTCTCTCTATATGCCCAGATGACCAGCCACAACCCTGGCATCCATCCTCTCAGCCTCTGAGACTGAAAGGGTTAATGTTTGTCACTCTGAGTTCTTTGATCAGGAGGCCTCGGATGAACAAGTATACCACAAGGCTATTTCCTCCTTCTCACCCAGACATGAAGGGTAATGACTATGAGCTGAGCCATGTGCTGTCTGAGTGAGGAAAACATCTGTTAATGGCCAAAACCAAGGGGCAGGCCATGCAGTGAGAGCAAAGTGTTACTACATCGGAGCAGCCAAGCAGAGGTCACTGCACAGGTTCACCTGGGCATAAGCAGAGCCCACCCCATAAGATGAGACTGAAGGTCAGAATCCCTGTCCCCTTTGACCATGGACCCCTAAGTTCATCGTGAAGAAACCTCCACTAACCTTCAGAGGTATCTTCATTCTCCAGGGCTGTAAATGCTTGACTTTTCTGCTGGATCGGGCAATTGGTATCATTAGTACCAGTTGTTCTTTTAGATATAAATGTATGCCCATTTGATAAATAAACTTAACATCTGAAAGACAGTGACTTAGTGGTGAAGAAAGACTGAAGCTATCAGTAAAGGTCCAGTCGCCCCTTTCTTGATGAAAAAAACATCCAGTCTCTTGAACCCCAGTGCACATGTACCCTATCACTTGTGTCACTAGTGTCAAAATGTGCTGGCCTAAAAGAAGTTAGCATGTGTACATAGTGGGACAGGCTCTGCTCACTAGAATCAGAGGCCGGCTCTTGCCTCAGTTCTACCATTCACTGACGATGACCTTGACCAAGCCCCTGTATCTCTTGTAGCCTCAGCTATAACATAGAAGCATAGAGCTAAACAATCTCTGAGATCCTTTCCAATTAAAATTCTACAATTCTATATAACACTTCCTCACCACTCCCCAAATGCTTTGCAACTTTATTTATGCCAAAGATAAACTGAGACCAGGAGCTGTCCCTTCTGTAGAGAACCAAGTGTGACAAGTTTCTCAAGGTAGTGTCTTATCCCCCAGAGCGTGTTTAAGGCTTGAGGGGGCTGGTTCAAGGCGTCTGTGATAACAGAAGGAGAACGAGGGCTTGAAAAGATCCTTCCATCTGAGTCTTAGCAGAGTCCTCCACCCAGTACAGGACTCACAGGGTTGCCACGTTTCAAACAAACACGGTAAGGAGGTCCTGGACCTCGTAGTCTTTAAGGCACTTGGAACATTTTCTCTTTGTAAAAGCTTGGTTCCCCCTAGTGCAGCCTGTGTCCTGAGCAGCCCTTCCCCGAACCTCCCCCTGGAGCCTGACTGGGCCCCTCACCTGCCTAGCAATGGGGCATCCACCCACACCTCCATGCCCTGCTCTAATAGGGCTCTGGCATCCCTGGATGCAGTCGATCCTAGGGGTGGGGACATTGTCACCATGTCTTATACACTTTGGATTTGCCTTAATTTCTAGGCACGAGGATGATGTTCAGCACTTCAAGGTCATGAGAGACAACAAGGGTAATTACTTCCTCTGGACAGAGAAGTTTCCATCCCTAAATAAGCTGGTGGACTTCTACAGGACGACTTCCATCTCCAAACAGAAGCAGATCTTCCTGAGGGACAGAGCCCGAGAGGATCAGGTACACCTCAGGCCCCAGTGGGCTCGACCGAGAGGCCAGAGGCAGCTGGAGTCCCACAGGAACTGCTGGGGTCACGCGTCGGACGGGCAGCTGCTCTGAGGCTTCCGAGAGGCAAAGGAGCTCTGACGTCAGATCTCAGTTTAAATGCTAACTTAATACTTCCTAGCCACGTGACTTTGGCAGTTCTCCGGTCCTCAGCTCCCTCATCCATAAAGTCGGATGACAGTAAGGTCTGCCCCATAGGAGGGTTGCGAAGGTTAGAAGGATAAGGCGCCCCCTTCCCTTACGGCATTTCTAACCACGCTGCAAGCACTCAAAGCCCAGTGGCTCCTATCGTGGATGCCACTCTTGGGACAGTCACAGACATTGCTACATACTAGTATAGTTGCAGCCTCACTAGAGCTTTGTGACAGTGGGGGTTTGGGGGGGAGGCTTTGGAGGAGAAAACTGGCCATGGAATTCTTGCTCTGGGAACAATTCGGGATACGGAGTACTGTCTCCATAGGAATGCATCCAACAGACCTACCTGGCTTTAAAACCTGACTTTATCGCTAACTGTCCTTATCACCTAGCCCAGTTAGGAAACCTTCCTGAGCCTCAGTTCTCTCATCTGTAGAACAGAGAGACTGTAACGCCTCCCTCACTAGGCTGTGGTGAGGATTAATTGAGCTAATGCCGTTACAGCACTTGCCACAGTGTCTAGTCCGTAGTAGACACAAAGGAAATACTAATTTGCCTCCTGTAAGCCAGTTCACACACACACACACACACACACACACACACACACACACACACACAATTTATGAAATATTTTAATAACAAGGTTGTAAGCGATAGGTATTACAGGAAGAAGCACTGGCGGAAACAGTTATAAGCCCCGGGCAGGTTATTTAAAAAGGCGTTGAAGCTTTCAAAGCAACACGTGCTTTGGGGAAAGAGAGAAAACTATCTCTCTCGTGTTGTCACCTGATTTTTAAGCCTGAGAAATTACAAAGGAGGGGGGTGGGGTGCACACAAAAGCTCAGAAAAAAAAAAAACAAAAGTTAACCAAGACCTTGCGAATTATTTTAACCAGGAAATGGACCGAGGTATTCATTTACTAGGATGTGCTTACAGAGATAAGAGAGGCAACATAAAAACTGCATGAAACTGGATTAAATGAGTTCCAACCTGTAAAGTGCTTAGGACAGTGCCTGGCATATGCTAAGCCCAGGCCCCGCTGTAATTGTAGAAGAAAAATAACGCGGAGTATCTCTGATTCGTGAGGTTGAGGCAGGAAGAAGAAGGCCTTGCTCCTCCCCACAGGCCCAGCTCAGGCCTGGTTTCCATGGCAGCAACAGCGTTGTGCCTGGGTCTCTATCACCAGGCCATAAATGACAGTTCGGAATCATGCAAAGTCAATAGCGGAGCTTATCTGGAGAGTAGGATGTCCAACAGGGTGGCAACATACGATAAGGGGGATGGCATTGTGTCAGGAAAATGGAATATTTGATCTGGATTGCACAGAGCAAAACAAGCCCACTAGGAATGCACACAGTGGGTACCATGTGGAAACTGTCAGTCTGGACCGGAGGCCTGACATCCCCAAACTGAAAGAATCTGAGAATGCAGGGGCCACTTTTGAAAACACGAGCGTCCGAACCATCGGTTGACCTGAAGTGGTCCCCCACGCTCCGTCAGCGGTGTCTGGGAGCTGTCATGAGCAAAGTTTGGGAATAGCTGCCTGAAGGGTGGGGTCGGCCCTGGAGAAGCAGGAGGAGGGTGGATCCGCATCATCCCTGTTCTCACTCAGGGTCGCCAGGGCAGCAGCCTGGACCGGAGGCCCCCGGGAGGCCCACACCTCAGTGGGGCTGTAGAAGAAATCCGGCCTTCGGTGAACCGGAAGCTGTCAGATCACCCGGCCCCGCCTCCCTCGCAGTACCCTCCGGCCCCTCCTCCACCCCAGCAGCGGTACCTGCAACATCACCATTTCCATCAGGTATCTGGAAGGAAGGAAGCTGGGCAGAGGGAGGCGGGGGAGGAGGCCCCAGTCTCCCGCAAGGCTCAGGTCATCTTGTCCCCGCGGCCACTTAGTGTGTGAAAACTCCCCACAACACATAAATGCTGGGCGTCTACTGTGGTCCCTGGACTGTTGGCGGGGAAGGGGCAGAGCATCCCAGGCCCGGCCCCACCTCACCAGCTCTCACTATGTCCATAAGCAAGATCCTGGGTCCCTCCAGATGGCAGAAATATGATATGGAAACTGCGTTGGCAAAGAAGCCTCTGTGAATCAATGGGCCCCTGCCTGAACACACACACACACACACACACACATACATGTGCACACACACGTGCACACACACACGCACGCGCACACACACACTCTTACCCTGAGCACTCAGTGAACAATGGCTTCATTTTCTTATTAGCACAATTTCAAATCTATTCATGCCCCTTAACCCACCTGGTGTCCAGATCCACAAGAAAAACGGATTAAGACCTCCGGTGGAGCCTCGCTTACTTATTTATTTATTTCCTTGGGGACTTTAGGCGCCTTACCGAGATGGACAATACGGCCGGATCGCTCCGCTCCTGAATTCCTTAGCAGGGCGTGCAGAGGTCTTTGTGAGCTGACCATATCTGTTTACCCGGCCTCCTCTCCCACTGCTCCCCACACAAACACACATCTCAGCAACCCTGCTTTACCTTTAGTTACTGGAATGGCCCATTGCGTTTTCCCTCATGCCTCTGAGGCTCTTTCCACACTGTCCTCTCTGCCTAAAATGCCCTTTCCCGGCTGATCTTACTCCCCCTTTAAGATGGAGTTTAGGCACCTATGAAGCCTTCCCTGACTACCCTGGCAGACTTAGACACTCTTCTCTCTGCTCACTTATCACTTAAATGTGCATGGCTCCCTCTCTGAACGGATGCCCCGTGAAGACAGGACCTTCTCTCTCCAGCCCGGTAACCCCAGCTTAGTACAGTACTAGACACACGGTGGGCGTCTGATAAATATCTCTTGATTAAATAGATGAAGTTTACCATCATCTCTGCCATCAGAATCTAAGGTCCCTTTGTCATCCCTCCCCTCATCTAGGGTTTATTTTCATCAGCAGCAAGTATTCTTGGAACACTGGCTGTGAATGTGGCATCCAAGCCGGGCACAGGGGGAGCCTGTGAGGGATGCTTCTGGCAGCGTGGTGACGGGGCCTCTATTGCATCTGTTTCTAGGAGCGCCGTGGAGGCAGCCTTGACATCAACGACGGGCACTATGGCATGGGCATGGGCATGGGCAGCGAAATGAATGCTGCGCTCATGCACCGGAGACACACAGACCCGGTGCAACTCCAGGTGGCCGGGGTACGTGAACGCTCTGTCTCTGGGCTCAGGGGAGCAGGTGGGGTGGGTGGTGAGAGAAGCGGTCCTCCAGCAGAGACGTCAGGCTGCACGGAGCTCACATGAGAGGTGGCGAGGGGAGAGTCCCGGAGGGTGGGGGGAGCGGATCCCAGCCTCGCTGCATCCGGCCTGTCGTTTGCAGTTTGGCCATCGGCCTCACTCCATCTGTCTCGTATTTCTTGGCTCTGGTTCTAGCGGACGGAGCTCCGTTGCCCTTATCACTGAGATGCTGCTTGACTCGGCTGCACTGGCACCGAGGACCATTAGTTTGGGCACACTGCCATTCCACTTATCACTCGAAGAAAATAAAAAGGCCATCGAAGTAGGAAGAGTAGTTCTCAAGGGACCTCTGGGAGCCTTGGAGAATAACATCTCTGTCGGCCCAAGTCCCAGTCTGGGGAGTGACTGCGCGCTCAGGGCCGTGCGGCCACCGTCTGCTGTCGGTTGCCCCAGGGCTGAAAATCGTGTCTGGAGAGCCGCACGGCAGCCTTCAGGGGGCGCTGCTGGCAGAGGTCTCGGTCTTGGGGCCAAAGCCCGCAGAGCCTCTTCTGTGTGATGGTGTCCCCGAAGGCCAGCCCGGCCAGCCGCCGGCTCAGCAGCACCCCTCCGTGCTTCCTCCCCTGCAGCGAGTGCGGTGGGCGCGGGCGCTGTACGACTTTGAGGCCCTGGAGGATGACGAGCTGGGATTCCGCTGCGGAGAGGTGATCGAGGTCCTGGACAGCTCCAACCCATCCTGGTGGACCGGCCGCCTGCACAACCAGCTGGGCCTGTTTCCTGCCAACTATGTGGCACCCATGATCCGGTGAAGCCCTTCAGGAGGGGTCCGCGGCTTCCGTCTGACGCTGCCTGCAGAGAGGAAGCAAGGAAGAGAAGCTGGAACGCTACCCACCTACGTGCCTGCATACACACGCTCTGTGTGCCTGCGTAGACACACGTTTTGTAATAGTAATTTATTGGCAACTTAGTGGGTGAATTAATTGATAGGAACGAAAGGAACTCAGGTAGACGATTATAGTCGGACTTGTGCGGGGAGCTGGGAGTGAGGGGCAGGGAAATGAAACGGGAACTCTTCCTGTCCTTAAGATGGCACTGCTTCGTCCTTGTCCTCTGGATCCTCACTGAGCAGCCCAGCAGAGACGCACACTGCGGCGTGGGCGGAGCCAGCAGGGTGGCCTCGGACCTGGTCGGGCATGTTCCGCTTCCTGCAAGCCCCAGGCAGCCGGAGGCTGTGCGGGCAGCTCCCTTCTTGTTCTCTGGGGCTGAGCACTGCTGGGCCAGAGTCAGGGTGCGTCCACGCAAGTCTGAGCTGGAGCGGTGAGGAGGTGAGGGCAGGACTGGGACCCAGGCGTCCCAGGGCCCAGGCAAGGCCGGCCTCCAGGGCCGTGCTCAGCCAAGTCCTTCACCCCCCTCACATGAACGTTCCTCGGCTGCCCCTCTCAGAGCTAACCCTCTTCCTCATGGCCGCCATGGACAGAGGGAGACACCGTGAGGAGCCCAGCACTGGGAGATGAAGCTGTTGTCCGCTGGTCTCCCAGTGGCTCACTTGGGTGTAACCTCTGTGCCTCTGGCTACAGCCTCCTAGATTCTACGAGGTGATTGGAGAAGCCCTGACTGAGCATGAGGGGCGTTAGCGCCACTGTTCTGTGATGATCTGGGTCTCTTTGGGGCACAGTTTATTTTCCCTCTGAGTTTTCTGCATTTTGAAGATGCCTTATCCAGTGGCACAGAGAGAAGACCACGCCACAAGAGGCTTCGCTAGCGATTGGCTGATTGGTTGGTTGGTTGAACTTGACCCTGGGTGGGAGCTGGCTTTCAGATGAGCTTCCCCTGACTGCTGGCACCTTTCCCCCACCAAGAGCACACACACACATGCCCTGAGACGAAAGTGTTAGTGGGACAGCACGGGGAACGAGTGAGGGGGTCTGCTCTTTACTTTGTCCCCAGCCCCTCCTGTTCTAAGGAGAGGAGGAGCAGCCATTACCAAGCTGATGGAAGAAGAGTTCGTGACTCAGAAGTAACTATCAGTGCCAAGTGGGCTGCGCCCCTTCGACTCTGAATTCCAGGGCTCTCTGAGCCCCTCGTCACCCTCAGAGAAAAATGGGAGAAGAAGGGACTCCGCGGTTGGCCCAGAGAGAGAGGAGACCCCAGCCCGAGCGAAGCAGGGGGAGCGGCGCCAGAGCGCGGTGACCCGCACGGGAGGGACAGGCAGCGGGGACATTTCCGAAGACCAGGGGTGAGAGGCGCAGAGGGAGGGGAGAGGGAGGGGGAGGTTAAGTCGGGTGGGCGAGGAAGACGCTGGAGTCGGTGGGCAGAAAGGGCGCCGGGGGGGAGAGGCAGGCGGGGACGGGGAATCAGAGCAGGGGAGCGACCCCCGCGGGAGGCAGAGCACAAAGCCACCGCAGGAATGGAGGCCAGAGAACAGAGTCCCCGGGGACCGAGCGGGCTGTTTTGGTGCTAGGTAATGTGAACGCATTACAGTAAATAAAAGCCACAAGTAGTGTTTGCTGTTTCAGTATTTACAAACCACATGCTCTGAGCAGCCCACAGACGTCATCCGTTTGCCCGATTGTGTGGGAGGACCGGCCCGGCGAAGGCGGAGCAGGGTGGTTGGGTTCTGGCCGGGATCCTGTGCCTCGAGCACTTCTGCAGAAGCAAGAATAAAACAAGGGCCCTGGCGGCTGTGTCACACGCCCCCCAGGTGGGGCAGGGGTCACTGGCCTGCAGAGGGCTGCCCGTGCCTCGGCATGGACAGAGCTTTTGGAGCCCCTGGAACTGGGCCTTCTGTTCCCCCAGAGGCCACTGTGGGAGTTTTAACGGAGGTGCAAAAGCAGCCTGCTCACTCCGCACCTCCGTTCCGAAGGGAGCAAGAGTCACTCTCCCCACCCAGAGAGCAAGGACCCTGAGGGACCGAGCCAAGAGGAAAAGGACCAAACAGCGGGCTGTGGGGAGGGGACGCTGATCGCCTCGGTGTCCGCTGTGGCCCGGGGGGCCCCTGGGGAGTGCTGTCCGCCTGACGGCTTGTCAGCCCAGGGCCGCGCCCACGCAGTACCCCGCACCAGCCGTACAACCAGGAAACAGCGTATTGTCTCCGAATTCGGCCCAAGTGCCCTGCGTGACTCGGGAGCGGGGAACTTCCAGAGAAAACCCAGTTCCTGTTGGACCAGTTTGCTTTCCCTAAGCACTTGCTGAGGCTCGCTGCGTTTCAGATATCTGGCACCCGCCACTGCTCACCCACTTTTAGATGGCCCTAGGGTGCTTCTCAAAATAAACGTGCCCCTGGATCGCCTGGGAGCGTGTTAAAATGCAGGTCCTGATTCGGTCCTGCATTTCCACCGAGCTCTGCAGTTACGTTGCTGGGTCCACGGACCCCACTCTGAGTGGCAAAGGGCAAAGAACTTGGCAGTGATCTAAACAGCTACGATCTAAAAATCGCAGCGGATCCCTTTTCTAGGCATTTTTCTTAGTTCCTAACGAGTAAGTCACTTTGTGGGACAGACATAAACTCAGAACTGTCGTTATGACATCATTCGTGTTTGGCAGAGCGGGTGACTGACTGACTAGTTTAGTATCTCCATCTCCATCAAGAATCAAGAAACTTCAGGGCGAGAGGCATTCAGGTGAAGTACGAACAGGGAGTCACAATAGTAATTACTTTAAATATGAGCAGAGGTTACCGTGGAAGTTGTGAGAGCCTTCTCAGGAAGTCCTTCAACAAAAAATTAATTCCCGTCAGGGGTGGTCCCGCGGGGGGACAGGGGAATGGCCCGTGACCTCATTAATTCTCAGCTAACCAAAAGCAAAACAGGTCACATGAGGGATCTGCCGGCATGGTCCAAATACTCGGATTTGCCGTTTGTCTTGTCCAAACGCGACCTTTCAGCCTATCAACATGCGTATCAACCTAGCTTCAGTATATCGTCTAAATGCTTCTCAAGTTCCTCCACTTCTCTCCACCACCACGGCCATCCCAGCAACCTCTCCCCCTTAGGTGAATGGCTTAGACACCACGCCTTTCTCCCTGCGTGCCCTCTTGTGCCCACTCCGTTCTCCACACCGACGCCAGAGCAGTCTTTGTAAAACATGAACCTGATCGCATCCCTCCCCTGCCCGTGGCACTCAGGTCTCCCTGCCGAGTCCTCGCGCGGCCCGGTGAGGCCTGGCCCCGGCCTCCCTCTCCTCCCTCCTCCTGTGCCTCTCCCCTCCTTGTTTTCATGTCCCTGCCCCCACTGGCCTTTTCTCAGCCTCCAGATGGCCAAGGATGTGTCCCCAAATGCTTCATGCCTGCTGTTCCCTCTACCTGGAGTGTATGTCCCCTGCTGTTCACCTAGCTAAGTCCTATGCATCTCAAGGTCTTGGCTTAAAAGTCGCTTTCTCAAATTGTCCTCTCCTGACCCTTAAGCTAAAATAGCCCTTCCCACTAGACCACCTCCTGGTTGCTTTGCTGTCTGAGTGGCACAGGCACGGTTGAGGACTATTAGACTGTAAGCTCCCTGGGGGCAGGGATCATCTCTGCTTTCTAGACTGTTGTATGCCCAGCACCTAGTACGGTGCATGGCATATGGAGGCTCAAAAAATATTTGTTTAATGAATAAACAAGTGAAACTTGCCCCATGTCACCTCTCGTTCATTCTGTCACCCAGATGTCCCCAGCTTTATAGACCTGCAGGTGCAAACAAGGTGATATTAACATCAATGCCCAAGTCACAGTAGCTGTTAGCCACCTGCCCTCAAAATCCCCTCCAGTTACTTCTGAGTCCCAGAGGGAGGCTGGTCTTTCTCGTGTGTTTAAGCACCGGTCTGCTTATGTCTCCTACCCTGGCCACGTTTGGCTGCCCCAGACACCCTCCGCTGATGTCTTTCCTGATGCTCTGGGTCCACTGTGTGTTGCATTTATCTGCTGGTGAATTGGCCGGGTCATCCTTCAGGAAACCAAATCAGCCCTGCAGTCCATGTGGCAAGGGGGCTGGAGGAGGCGGGGGTGGAGAATGGCCACACCCAGTTCGGAGTAGCCCTTGTCCCTGGGCCCCAGAGAGGCACTGCGTGGTTCCAGGGTCCCTTACAGTCTTCCATAATCACAGCTTGTTCCCTTCTCACCGGAGCCATCAGACAGGACAGCAGATGCCACCTTCCCCGCTGTCTCTCGTCTGCCTCTCTCCCTACTGCCCCTTCCCCCTTCCTCCAAAAAGAAACGCCCCTGCACCTCTTCATTGGAGACATAGATACCACCGAGGGTCCAAGGGGATGTGCACCCAGTCGTACAATCTGGGCTCAACTAGAATTAATTCATTAAACTAAATTAACAAATACTTACAAAGCACCTCCTAGGGGCCAGACACAGTCAGCCACAGGTCCTTCCCATCTCTTGCTGCGCCCTCTCTGGGCATCTGGGCCACCGCACGGTCACTGCCTCATTTCAAACTTCTCTCACTTCTCTCCCAGGCTAAGTCTCAGAACTGTCTCCCTGCATCCTGGCTGGGCCTCCTCCGCCAGCTGCCAGAGAGATCTTATTAACACGCAAAGCTGATGACATCAGGCTTCTGTTCAAAAGCCGGCAGGGCTCCTCGTTGCTGCCAGACTCGACTTTAACTCCTCAGCTTTGCACCAAGACATTTTGTGATCTGACTGCTGCTTGTTTGTTCAGCCCCAGCTCCCATCTCTCCCCAGAATGAGTCATGTCGTCCCAGACCTCCGAGGCTTCCCATTCTGTTCTTTCTGCCTGGAACACCTTTCTCCCACTTGTCTGTCTCGACCAGGGTGTCCAATAGGAAGGACTCTCTGAGATCATGGAAAAGTTTTGTGTTTGCTCCGTCTGATGTGGTAGCCTGTAGCCACACGTACCAGTTGGATTCTTGGTAGCATGGCTAGTGCCAGTGAGGTAGAGCCGTATGTGGCCAGTGGCTACCTTAGTGGGCAGCATGCTGCCCACTTTGAAATACTTAGCTCGGGGCTCAAGCCCTCCACTGGGAAGGCATTCCAACTTCATGGCTGATGTAGACACCCCTTCGTTATGTTCCCACAGCGTCCTTGCTCTGCTTTCATCCCAAGACTCAGAACTCGATCCTATAGTCAGTGGTTCATTGACCTGCCTCCCCCCCAGACTGAATATTTTTGAGGGCAAGGGCCGATCGTCCACCCAACGAATGGCTGATGCCTGCATGTACTGGTGTGAATATTCTTACCACGTGTCAAGAGAATGAGAAGACAGAGCACAGAATGGGAGAAAATATTTGACAAAGGACTGTTGCCCAAAATATACAAAGAACTCTTCAAACTCGACAATAAGAAAACTGGAGAACCCGATTTAAAAATGGGCAACAGACCTGAACAGACATCTCACCGAAGGAGATACGATTGGGAGTAAGTACAAGACAAGATGCTCGACACCCTATGTCATTCAGGAAACGCGAATTAAAAACAATGAGACACCACTCCATACCTCATAGAAAATCCAAGAGCCAAAACAGTGGCAACACCGACTGTTGACGAGGATGTGGAGCCACAGGAACTCTCATTCATTACGGTAGGAATGCAACACGGTGGAAGACGGCCGGGCATTTTCTTATAAAACGAAACACGGTTTTAACACACGACCCAGCAGTTGCGCTCCTGGGCATTTGCCCAAAGCAGCCGAAAACATGTCCACACAAAATCGCGCACAGCTTTTACACCAGCCGAATTCCTAATTGTCACGTCTTGGAAGCCACCAAGATGTCCTTCGGTAGGTGAACGGATAAATAAGCTGTGCTTCATCCGGACAATGGAATGTTATTCGGCACCAAAAAGTAATGAGCTATCAAGCCATGAAAACACATGGAGCCGATCTGAAAAGGCCACACGCTGCATGATCCCAACTGCATGACATTCTGAAAAAGGCAAAACTACGGAGACAATAGAAAGATCAAGGTTATCAAGGATGAGGGGAGAGGGAGAGGATTTTTAGAACAATGAAACTATGTCCTATGATAACATCATGTTGCAGCACGTTGTTATGCATTTGTCAAAACCCACAGAGTGCACCACACTGGGAGCCAGCCCCGACGTAACGATGGACTTGGCGTCGACGTAGACTCATCAGTCGTAACAGCCCCCCACTCTGGTGGGGGGTATGGAGAGTGGGGGAGGCTATGCCTGTGTGGGGACAGGAAGTATAGGGAAAACCCCTGTCTTCTGCTTACTTTTGCTGCGAACCTAAAACTGCTCTAAATATAAGTCTATTAAGAAGGAACTTCCATCATGGCTGATTTCACGCCATCGACATGATGTCGCCGTGGGGAAGAGATGTGCCCAGCTGGCCTGCAGGGGCCGCCGGCAGGAGCACGCCCCGGACCGGACCGCCCCGGACCGGACCGCACGAGGGAGCCACGTGTGCGGGACGCAGGGAGTAGGCGGGGCTGGTGGGCTCTCTGGAAGGCAGTCCATTCAGACCCGCAAGAAAGCGGGCATACAGCTACAGGTGGGCTCCAGTTTCCGTTTTAGGCTAGGAGAGAGAGGGCCAAGGAGTCACGCCTTGGACTTACTCAAGAAGAGGGACATTTGTTGCCTTTGGATCCTTTGCCTTTAATACCAAGCCTTGTCCAGGTGTCTACTGAGGGCCCCACTCAGACTAGTGCAAAGTGAGGGACCCCGAAGGCAAGAGAATTGGTCAGGAGGCTTGTGCCTGCAAGAAAGTGGAACCCTGGCCGGCAGTACCCCAAATGACAAGGGTCTGTGCTATCCCACGCAGGCAGTCCGGAAGCAGAATTCGATGGCTCAACAATGTCCGAGTGTCAGCAGTGTCTCAGTGGCTGCTGCAGTTCCAGGAGTCACATGCAGATCGACAATGTCCAGTGAAGAACGGGTCATTTTAATTAGTGAGGAAAACCTCTCCCAAGAGCCCTTCCACAGCCATTCCGCCAGGCGCCATTGGCAACGACTAGATCCCACGCCATCTCCAGGCCAACCATTGCCGGGAGAATGCCAGCGCTCTGCTTGGCTTCCACCAACTGGTGGCACCCTGCAGGAGGCAGAACCTGGGAACCCAGGCAGAGCTCTGCCCATGAGAAAGAGCCGGCACAGGTAGGGTGACAGTGGGCGGTCAAGACCCAATTGAGTCAAGACCCCAATCTACAGGAATATTAGGAGATTCACAGATTTAATGGCCAGGTCATTCCATAAACATTTCTTGAGATAACCACACACACACACACACACACACACACACACACACACACACACCCGTCAGCTCTCCTGTGGATTGCCACATGCAGGTTAAGCCAGCATGTCAGTGGGGACAGGTTCCATGCTACTCACAGAAACCGGAACTGTACATAATGAGGCCTTGTGTCCGCTATGGGGACGGAGGACCCAGCCAGACAGATCTGTGCCATGGTCCCAGCAGTTCACTGATGCTGGGGTGAGATTCCCCCAAGCAGGTTCCAGGTATGGCTCTACCCAGGGTCATTTGTGGACACATTCCGATGTGGACAGACTCATTTCAACAGGTCTGAATTGCCCAGGGTGGGCAGTGCGCGGTGCCTCCCTCCCCCAGCTCTGACCTGGTTATGGGGAGTTGCTAGGTAACCGCCAGACCGCCTCTGCTTCCCACGCTGACACAGAGGCTTGGTTACCATGGCAAGTCCAGATGAGGCGAGGTGCAGGGGAAAGGGGGTGCTGGCCAGGGTCTCTGCAGCCGCAACCCGTCCTCACTCTCTCCGGGCCCCTGGGCCTTAGCGAAGTCTCCTTACTGCTCTGGGCCTCAGTTTCCTTATCAGTAAAATGAAGGAGAGGCTGGGTCTCTTCTTGCTCTAAACGGGCTCATGTATGCGTCGGCATAAACTAAACAAACACTGATCCTAAGATTCCTCTTCAGTATGAATGACTCAAGATGGTGCAGAAAAGGAATGCATTGAGTTATTTGTTTTTAATAAAATAGAGACACTAGTAAGCCTGCGCCTCCGTTAGGACAAGTAAAAGTTATGGCGATTCTCCCTTCTGTTGGCAGAAACATAGCTTTTGGAATTGATACTCGTGAGTCCATGAGGCTCCCTGGGTCCGTCTCGAATCTAGACTCCCTAAGAAAGTCCCGTTAAGGGTATGTCACCTTAGGGCCCCTGGTGTTCTATCAGACAGGGTCTACTGGTTCCTCAGCTCCAATGGTCCCTGCCCCTGCTGGAGCCCCAGCCCTTCCCAGGTCACTGGGGACAACCCTGATTCCCACCGTGCGGAGCTCTGCACAAGCCTCTGGGTTCTGCTACTTGCTCCCGCCTTTGCTCGGAGACTTGGCCCCACCCTCTTCCCTGATTCCCAAGGAGATCCTTGCCCAAGGCCAGCTGCTGGGACCTCCCCACCCATGTCACCTCCTCTCCTCTGTCTCATTGGTGCCAATCCCTTCCCAAGAACCCAGATCCCTTCTGCTGAAGTTTCCTAACGCTGACTGCCCTGCCGCCTGCCTGCCTGCCTGAATCTCCAATATAGTGGGCTGCTGCTCCCTCCCCCAACCATGCTGCACCCCTCAACATGCCAGTGACCTCATGCTGGAGCCCCGGATGCTATCAGCTCCTTGGCACCACCATCACCACCGCCCGATGCCCACTGTCACATGCAGCCCCTGTGGCCCCAGAAGAGAGACTGGACCCCAGTCCACCCCAAGTAAGCAGGTCTGTCTTTCCCTTCCTCCGCAGACCCTGCCTCCAGGGTCGAGTTCTAAGTCTCTGCCACTCACTCTGCATCCTTCCATACTGCCAGACACACATGGCGAAGAGGGTTACGTCTGAGTGTGCCTCAGGATGCCGGAGTCCAATCAGGAAACACCCTCCAGCCCGACCCAACAGTCAAGTTTGCCCCTGGTCGAGTCAGAAGGAGGAATCTATACCTTGTCCCTAGGGACTAAGAACCCTGGGGTGTAGGGGCGAGCGGCCTTTTAGCTGCTAGCTGTACTCTGGGGGTACTCCAGAACCTTCCAGCCCTGTAGAGAAACCCCGTCCTTGATTCGGGCACCCCAGTGGAGCAGGCACAGGCTTTGAGTCAGACAGACCTGTCTAGATTCTGCCACTGGCCGTGTGAGCCTGGACAAGTTACTTGACCTCTCTGAACTCATCTAGAGAACCAGAGACAACAGACTGGGCTCATGAGAAGGAAACAAAATGAAGGAGCTGCTTGGTAAGGGCCCAGCAAATGCGGGGCAGCCCCATGCCGCCTTCCAGATGGCAGAAACAGCCTTCGTCCTCTGGCCCACCCAACCCCAGGGGGCAGGTTGCTCTCCTTTGAGACTCGCCTGTCCTGTATTCAGCCCCGCTCAGGGTAAGTCACTCTGCACCTATCAGACTGATAACTTGCTGATGGAGTAAATCAACTTTGGGAGTGGTCCCCTCCCTGTGTCTCGGCCACCCTCTCCCAGGTGATGGCTGCCCTGTAGAGGTGGCTACAAGGAACAGGACCGGTGGTGTTGGCCAAAAAAAGGCCAAATTGTTTTTGTCAGTTACAATTGACATTCAATATTATCTTAGTTTCAGGTGTACAACATAGCGATCAGACTCACGTACCTAACGACGTGACCAGCGTAGTAAGTCTGGTACCCATCTGGCACGGTAACGATTACAAGAATATTGACTATATTCCCTATGTTGTACTTTACATCCCTGTGACTATTTTTATAACTGGCAATTTGTACTTCTTAATTCCTTTTACCCTTTTCACCCATTCCCTCAACCCCCTCCCATCTGGTGACCATCAGCTGCAGCATCATTTGCCAAGAAATGGAAGCGACCTAGGTATCCACTGATAGACGAATGGATGAGGAAGTATACACGGTGGAATATTACTTGGCCACGAAAAAGAATGCGATCTTGCCATCTGCAACCACTTGGATGGACCTAGTGGGTATTATGCTAAGTGAAGTAAGGCAGACAGAGAATGAAACACTATATGATTTTACTTATATGTGGAATCTAAAAAATAAAATAAATGAGCAAACAAAACAGAAATAGACTCACAGGTACAGAGAACAAGAGAGTGACTCTTGATGGGAGAACGGCAGGACAAGCAGAGGTGTCAGCAGCCCCTGAGCCGCTGCTCCGTCCTCTGGCCAGGTGCCTGCCTCCAGCTCCCCACATTTGTACGTCACCCACCAGGCACTTTCTCTCCTAGAAAACCTTTCCCTGCCCATTCTTGGCTCAGGGTTCAAGCTGCCTTCCGGAAGTGGAGGGTAAGGTGGAGGCAGGACCGTTGGGCCACTCTCTGCCCTGAACCTTGCCCTGCATTGTCCCTCATAGGTGCTCATGCAGGTCCCTCCATCTGGAGTGCACCCCCTCCCCCTTCCTTTCTCTTGATCTCTGTCCACATCCTACCGAGCGTGCAAGGCCAGGGAGAATGTCACCTCCTTCACAAAGTCTTCCTTGAATCTACCCTCAGCCTAGAGCAACTGTCCCTCCACTGAACCATCTCCTGTGCTTTTCTGGCCTTGCCCTGGGGAGCAGGCAGTGGGGGTGGGGGTGGGGTGCTCAGGACCTGGGTCCTGTGACATTTAGGCTCCAGTCCCCAAAACCAGGAATAGCAGACACAAGTAAATGAATAATTCCAGCCCAGGTCCCTTGGCTGGGGTCAGAGCTGTATTAAAATGTGTCCAAATGTGTTTCCGACACACCCCGGTTCCCGGCACTGCCCGCAGCTGGGAGGGGGAGGTGCTGTGTCAGCAGCACTCTGCCCGACGGGGGTGAAGGTGGCTCATGTCATCTGCAAGGCCTAGCAGGGTGCGCCGCTCCAGGAACTCCCCGTTTCTGCACTGCCGTCCTGAGGAACAGGCCGCCTACGGCGAAGGGATGGACAAGGGAGACTGCAGAGTGACAGGGCACGACGAGAAACCGGGCAACCAGGATGTCGGCAGAGAAGGATCCTGTGTGCTTCCAAAGTTGCAGGGACAACAAGTTCCCGTGTCTGGAAGGTCCGGGGGTCAGGGACTTGCCTCGTGCATCATAGGTGCTCAATAAAACCTTCAGGGGGAGTTCCCTGATGGTGTAGCGGCTTAAGGCTTTGGCTCTGGCGCTGTCAGCACTGCGGCCTGGGATCGATTCCCAGCCAGGGGGCTACCCACATACCAAAAAGCAAAAAAAAAAAAAAACCTTCAGGGACAGAGATGAGAGGCTGCAGCAGGTTACGACCGGCTGCAGAGGAGGCTCACGGTGTCCTTTCTCCAGGCCCGCAGAGCAGGTCACAAGTGAAAGCGGTTCAACTCGCTCAGTGCCGTGACCTGCACCCCTCCCCCGCACAGTGCCGGCCAGAACCACTTCCCCCCATTCTCCCGTCCGAGTGGGGGCAGCAAGCATGAAGTTTTCAGAGGCAGGAGCGGGCTCCCAGAGTTTCCCACGACACGGATTGCCACAGGGGAAATAAAGTCAGGCCCGGGAAACTTCCGTAAGCATATAGATCGCGAGGTGGACTATTTGAGGAACTGAGTTACGCAGGCAGGCCCGAGACAAAACAGACAAGACGTGTGTGGGCACGTGCACAGCTGCCACTACCGTACGACTAGGTGTCACGTCTGCACGGTGCACGCAGCCAGCAGTGTGCAATGGGCCAAAAAAAGGTGAAAGAGAGCCAGGGACCCGGCAGAGAGGGCAGCGTTGCCAAGGAGGGAGGAGGGGGCAGATGGAGACACTGTCACCTTGGGCAAGGTGGCCTCCAAAGTTGGAGTTGCACCTACAAGCTCCAGACCCGTAACAGGGGGCACCCTCAAAGGGCCAGAGGGTGTCATCGACTCATCGAGTGTCCCCAGGCACAACAGGGCTTGTGCCTCAAAAGAATCTGTTTCCCTGGTGATAAGACGTTTTAAGAAGCTCAGGAGAATGCACAGAGTTTAGCTGGCTGGCAGGCTGGAAGGCCCCGGGATCAGGCTGCGTGGACGTGCCCCAGCACTCCCGCCCGCCAGCTGACCAGACCATCTCAGCTCCCGGAGCCTCCATTTACGCATCTGTAACACCGGGCTGTAATCCCTGCCTCAGTTTACTTTACCAGACTGGGACAGGTCAGATTAGACAACTGAACGTTAAAATACCTCTCTGTGAAGGTCATTGTGTCACTTACTACCTGGCCTTGTAAAGACAGGGCATCTGACTCCCAGCTAAATTAAGGGAGTCACCAGGGCAGCTGGCAATCATGTCTGATTCCTCTGCAAGTGTGTTATCCGTACACAGTAACTGCTCAGAAGTGTTGGTTGAATAAGTAAGTCCATGGTATGTAAAGGGGAATAGCACAGGAAGACCACAGTGAGTTTCATACAGTTAGATCTAGGAAAGATCTTGTCTAAGGTGGATTGGTACTGAAGTATTCTACTCTGATTCTCCCCTTCTGTCCTATTCGTGTCACATCACATTTGTGCTCCTTGAGAGCAAACACCATGTCTTAATCTTCCCACGTCAGTGTAAGGCCCACACGGGCAAGGACTTGGTTTGGATCGGAGCTGCATCCCAGCACTTAGGATGCACCCTTGTGCTCAGTAAGGCTCAACGAGGATTTGGTAAATGAACGGTCTCTAACCCATAGCACAGTGCTTAGCATTCGGCAAATGTTTGCTGAGTGAATAGCTTACTAAACAAGGGCAACACTGCCTCCTACAATATCCCTTTCTAGCATTCTCGACTGAGGCAGTCGAGCAAGCCTCTCTGTGCTTTGCGTTTTCTCGCCTGTAAAATGGGGATAATAATTATTCTCTTAATAATAAGATTACATGAATTCATTTGAAGGATATAGAAAATATTGAGCACAGTGCCTGGCACATAGTACTTGCTGCTATATTTTTATGACCTTGTCAGTCTCTCAATAACCTTCAGTGGCTCCCCTCTTGCTATAGAATAAGATCTAAACTCAAGTTCCCCACTATTTACCCCCAATGTCCCCTCTTTCCAGTCTCATTTTCTCACATTTTACCACTAACTGGCTGCCAGGAACTCCATTAAGTGATGTACCAGGGTTGTCCAGAAAGTATCCAGCTGTGTAATAGGAAAAATAGAGGCATTTCTGGCTGGATTATTTCCAGACAGCCCTCATATACCCATTAACTTGTTTCCTTTCTCACACAGCCCTGCCTATAGGACTTCTAATTTCCCACATTTCACCGATGATGGGATAAAGGCTCAGAAAGAGGAAGTAACTTTCCCAGAGACAATCAGCTTATTCCAGGAAAGCAGGACTCCATTGCAGGACTCTCTGGAGCTTGCTAGAAAGGCAGTTTCTTGGGCCTCTCCTCAGACTTACTGAATTAGAATCTGCATTTTAGCAAGATTCCCCCAGGTGATTATTAAGCGCTGCTACAAACCACTTGCTATCAGTCAGAAATAAGTGCTAATTAAATCAAATGCTGCTCTCATTTAATCCCTACAACCATCTGGGAGGTTGGAAAAGGCCAGAATTACTCTCCCTTTTTATAGATGTGGACACGAAGGCTCCAAGGGTTAAGCAGCCATGTGCTTTTTGACGATGGGGATATGCTCTGAGAAATGCATCCTGAGGTGATCTCGTTGTCGTGCAAACATGATAGGGTGCACTTACACAAACCCAGATGGCATAGCCTACCACACACGTAGGCTACATGGGACAGCCTATTGCTCCCAGGCTACAAGCCTGTACAGCATGTGACTGTACAAAACAGGAGATTGAATCGAGCACAAGAGAAAATGATGCAATCAAGAGACACAGTAAACACGAGGTATATGAGGCTGCTGCTGGTATAACCTGCCATACTCTTTCACAGCAAACATTTTTTTATAAGTAGAAAAGTACACTCTAAAGTAACGATAAAAAGTAAATTCCTAAGCCAGTCACGTATTACCATTATTCAGTGTATGTCCTATACGTAATTGTAGGTGCTATGCTTTTCTACAACTGGGAGCAAAGTTGGTTTGTTTTCACCAGCATCACCGCAAACACGTGAGTAGTTTTTCAGCTCCAGTATAATCTTACGGGGCTACTGACATCCATCGTTGACCAAAACATCGTTAGGCAGCGCATGGCTGCATCTCGAACTGAACCCCTGTGTGCCTGAAGCTCAGACATACCCAACCTCAACTCCCTCTGCTTGGAATGCCCCTCCAACTCTCCTCATTCTTTTAGTCTCCACTCAAAAGCCCTTCCTGCTTGGGGAAGCCCTTCTATCCACATCCCACTGGGTAGGCAGATTGATGACTTCTTCCCTCAGGGTCCCGCAGCTCCCTGCACTCACCTTTCTCAGGGCCCTACTTCATTCTCTCTTTTTAAAATTTCTCTCTCAATTACAGTTCACATGCAACAGTATGTTAGTTTCAGGTGTACAACATAGTGATGAGACATTTAGATACCTCACAAAGTGATCACCCTGGTAGGTCTGACACCACCCCTCCTTACTGTGTTACTGACTGTACCCCCTATGCTATACTTTACAGTATTTCTGTGTCATTCTTTTTAAAAGAAATCTGTTCTAAGCACATACTGGGTACCAGGCACATAGTAGGCCTTGAGTAAATGCTTGCTACCCAGGGCAGAGAGTCTGGCATCTGGCAGGGCCTCCAGTCATTAGGACACAAATTAAACGCTGTCCATTCTAAAGATGAAACATGTCTACACTTAAGAGTAGAGTGTTACCCGGAGTGAGCAGTACAGGACACAGGTGAGGGGTGGGCGCCTCACCACTCACCACCCTGATCTTCGCGCTGACACAGGATGCCAGAACTGACTGTTGTCACAAAATTTGCAGATGTTTGAAAATGCAACCCTCATTATTTTTTCAGATCAAAGGAAGGACAAGAAATAGTAGGCAACCTCTTCAAACCCCCCCAGGTTAAAGTCAGGTCCCCAGATCTGTCATTTCACAAGAGAAAGAGCAAGAGCTAAGGTGGCTGTGATGTTGGGCAAAGAGTTTCAAGACATAGAGAAACCCCAAGGGCTGTTTCTCTTTACAGGGAGACCTGGGCAAACCACCTGTTTCTGGGCCTCAATATCCTCATCTGTAAAATGAGAGGGTTGGACTAGTTTCTAAAGTTCCTTGCAGCTCTACGATGCTGTTCTATAAAACGGGAGAAATATGAACCCTTGGTTGCTATGATATGAAAATATTTTGAGTGTGGAGAATCAAATTGTATAGCAGTGCCTGAACAAAATAATATGTTAATGACTAAGAAGATTCTATTTAATCCAATGGGAAACAGCTGAGCTGCTGCTGCTGCTGCTGGTGTGAGTGCATGTGTGTGTTCCTGTGTGTGTGGCTTCCTTCCTTGAGCTCAAACATATATTTTGAATCACTAATATAGTAATCAGGCCTCTGGCAGCCTATCTTGCCCAAACACACACACACACGCACACACACACACACACACACACACACACACACACATTCAAATTAAAATATGGGGAATTCCATCTCTGCTGCTTACAACCTTGCTGTATCAGGGTGGCTTTTGGTTTGGTTTTGTTTTTTAAGAAATTTTTATGGAGGTGAAGGTGTTGGATTGACAGCCTCTGGAGGCCTCTGATGGGCCTGGAGCTGGGGGTTTTATTAGCATTTCCTTTTTGCACACCGACCGCCCCTCCTTAGGGGTCACAGTCTGGTCCAGCAGCAGAGCCTCCAGTCCTTCAAGCGGGGAGAGGTCAGATCGGCAGCCCCCGAGGCGCTCTGGCCAGAGCACGAGCTCGGGGCCCTCCGTGCCGGGAAAATGAACGTGAACCCACGGACGCGCTGGGCCTAGCCGATGGCCAGAAGGGTTAGTTCCCCCATCTTTTCCCCCGCCGAAGGGTCGGAGCGGGGAGGTGGAAGCGGGCCGGAGGCCGCACGGGTCTAACTACGGCCGTGCTCCGTGTCCCTGCCCTCTTTAGACCCCCGACCTGGCTGGGCCCCGCAGGCCTAGGCCCTGCCGCGTCCTCCGGGAACCCCGGGGTCGCCCGCGCCGCCCGAGCCCGCAGAGGCGGAGGGCGCGGCCAACTCCTCCCCGCCCGACGGCCGCGCCCGCGCTCGGCCCGCGCCGATTGGCCGACCTCGCGGCCAGGTGAGGCGCCCCGCCCCTCAGCGGCTCCAGGTGCAGGCGGTGGGACCCGGGCCGCGGCCGGGGCCGGGGCGGGCGGCCGGGGAGCCATGGCCGAGTCCCAGCTCAGCTGCCTGGACGAGGCGCACGTGAACGAGCGGGTGACCGAGGCGCAGGCCGCCTTCTACTACTGCGAGCAGCGGCGGGCCGCGCTGGAGGCGCTGCTGGGCGGCGGCGAGCAGGCCTACCGGGAGCGGGTCCAGAAGGAACGGCTGCGGGATTTCCTGTCCAGCCCGGAGCGCCAGGCCCTCCGCACCGCCTGGAGCCCCTATGAGGACCCCACCCCCGCCGCCGCCACCTCCCGGGGCAAGAGCAAGGCCAAGGCCAAGGCCCCGCCGCAGGCGCCTGCCGAGCCCAGCGAATCCCTGGCCTACTGGCCCGACCGCTCCGACACCGAGGTGCCCCCTCTGGACCTGGGCTGGACCGACACGGGCTTTTACCGCGGCATGAGCCGCGTCACCCTCTTCACCCACCCCCCCAAAGAGGAGAAGGCGCCCCACCTCAAGCAGGTGGTCAGGCAGATGATCCAACAGGCCCAGAAGGTAGGCCCTGCCCCCGACCCCTCACGGGGGTGACCCCTCGCCCTGCTCCTTGGACCACGCGCCACCGCAGGGCGTCAGACCGCCCTGACCACCCTCTGGAAAATGGTCGCGGCATCGACCCTCACGTCGTGGGGCTGTGGCGAGGCCTCTGGGGAGGATGGATGTGAACGTGTCCGGCAAATTACGGTGTCCAGAGGCATTGGCTTCCGCCTGCCATGTGCTTCTAGGTACCTGGAGTCCCTCCTCCTAGGGAAGAGTGGGGGCTGTGGGAACCCTTGGTAAAACGGGCCACTCAGAGGTCATGGCGATGACCTGTGTGCTGCCCAAGGATTTACAAAACCTATCCCTGGCCATTTTCTCATTTGATCTTCAAAACAAACCCGGAAGTGCAATGGTGTGTGACCTCCCCGCCCCCACCCCAGCCACCTGTTCTTAGGCTGCAGCGGAGTCAAGGTGGGCCTGGCACCCCCGCCCCCCGCCCGCCATATTCACACTCCCTGCGGGACCCAGTACTAGAGCTCAAGCATTCCCGAATGAATGAGGAATGTATTATGAGCACCCTAACTGCCTGGCTCCATGCTGGGCACTCAGACAAGGTCGGTGGCTGGACTCAGCAGCTGGGGAAAAGCTCCCACTCATCTGTGGGCTCTGCTTGGGAATGCTTGTGGGTTGGCTGGTCAGTTTACTAGTGGGGCCCTAGGTTGTGGAGAAGAGGGAAGATTTTAATCTTAACTCTGCCCTTGGATAGGGTTACCTGGGCAGGGTTTCCAATATAGGCTGCCCCATTAACTTTGAATTTCAGATAAACAACAAATAATTTTTTAGTATTAGTGTGCCCCAAATATTACACCGGACATACCAATACTAAAAAAGTTCATTGTTGTTTATCTGAAATCCAGAGTTAATGCAGCATCTTGTTTTTTGTTTACTAAATCTGGCTCCCATACACTGAGATTTGTTAAGAAACACCAGTGGCCTTTGGTGTCCAGTTCAGAATATACAACAGGAGTGGCTGGTTCACGGTTCTAATTCAACTCAAGAGTCCGGTTGGAGTTCTGTTACCCCTGGAGGCTGAATGGCCTGGGGAGGGACGATTAACCTAGAAAGACCAGCGGTGGGGCTGCTCCTCTTCCAGGAAGGAGTAGATACAGGTAGTTGGCTACACTGGTCGCCAGAAGGAAAGGTTAACTTGCACCATCCATATTTCATATTTTTCCGCCTCCTTCTTGAAGTTAATTCCTCATTGTCTGCCTGAGATTTCTTTGCCTTTTTTTTTTTTTTTTTTCAGAATGCAGTGTACAAGTTTGAATAGAGGAGACAGGACATGGGTGATAATATTATGCAGCAGGCTACAGCTGGGGTCAGGGGTCAAGTCTTGTAATACTAGCAAACCTCGCTTTATGAGCACTTAATATGTGCCCACCGCTGTGCTAATGATTTGCTTGCATTTTCTCTTTTGCTTTTCACGACAACCTGGTGAGATGAGTATTTTCCTTGTTTTTGGATTCAGAATGGTTAAATTACTTGCTGAAGGTCACATAGCTAGTAAGTGTCTGAGCCAGGATGCAAACGCCATAGTCCTTGCTCTTAACCACTGTGCTACCCTGCCCTGCTGTCTGATAGCGGTGCATCAGGATTAAACCAAGGAGCTTGGATGGAGTTAGCCTGGTCAAACTGGGGTACAGGTAGAATACCCATGTTGCAAGAAGAGGGGAGAGACAGGGCCCCTGCCCCCGGGGCTTCCAGTCCCATGTGGGATGTCAAGAGTCTCTTGTGCAGTAGAGTGTTCTTAACTCTCTAAATATTTAGTAACAGAAAATTTAACAATTGTGAAGTGCTCAAATACTTTAATATGTGCATATTTAACCAGTAGCAGGCGCTAACCATAGGAAGATATAATGTGACCTTTGCCTCTAAGCATTAACTCAAATGCTGGGGGATGTGCTGGAAGGAAGTTTTTGAGGCTGGATGTGCGTAATGTGGGAAGGCTTCCAGAGGGAGGTAAATTGCACAGTCGAAAGGGGAGAGAGAAGGGGACTGGAATCAGCGGTTTCTCCCTAAAAGAATCAGGAGCAGGAGCGAGAGAGTTTTGCTTCAAAAGAGCAAGCCACTTTGATTGACACCTGAGAACTGTGTGGGGCCTAGTATGGGGGTCTGACACTGGGTCCAAGGCAGGTGACCACCCTGCCTCGACAAAGCAATTTCTGACTCTGTCTGTGCCCACTCAATTCCAAATCACTGCTGCTCATGTCTGTACAGCACCTTCTCAAAGACCCCATGAACTAGGTAGGGCAGGTGAGGAAACTGAGGCACTGAGAAGGAAAGGGGCTTGCCCAAAGGTCACATGGCTGGTTATATAGAAAGATCCAGATCCCTGACATCTGCTCTAAAGGCTGCACCGCTGACCACTGCCTGCCCTCAACCCTACCGCAGCTTGTCCAACTGGCAAGCAACCCTCCAAGGCCACGCTAGATTTTTCCTCCTTCCTTCTCACCCCGAGGGAGGAAGTTTCTTTGTTTTCAGTGAGTCTGGCGGCTGTGAGGCCAGGTGGGGCAGACTGGGAGGCGGTTTCTAGCGTGACTCAGGGAGGAGAGGCTAAAGGACATACATGGCCATCCGTGGGCCAGAGGATCGGATTTTATCTCATTTAATCCTCAAAATAGCTTTGTGAGGTGCTACTGTTTTTATTCCCCAGTGATAACAGGAAACTAAGGTGGGGGGAGTGGCTATGACTTACCCACAGCTGCAGACTTGTGAGGCTTCCAAACCTGGGGCTCAGGGATGTGGAGAACCAAGCCTAACTAGGGGACACTTTGAAAATATGATTGTGGGCTCGGTGGGGAGAGGGGCAGAGTGGTGGCTGGTGAGGAAACCACATGGAATGGGAGGAGGCCTTAGCAAGGGTCAGTTGTAAGTTACCTGCTCTTTGGTCTTCTGCAAATGTCAGAACGCCCTCCCAGTCATGGTTGCACAGGAACGCCAGCATACAGACATTCAGCCGTGTTTACTTGTAGGGTGGGGTTTTTTAATGCTCTTTTTATTCCCTTCAGTGATCTGCTTATTTTAGTGTCACTGAATGATGTACTTTGTCTGCCTAAACTACAGGTGGAAAAGGTGGCTTCAGGGACCCAGAAGTGAGTCCCGGGCCTGTCCCAGTCTGGCATCAGGCCCAGACCAGAGGAGGTTGCTGATACTTCTTGGGCGGCTAAGATCTTTGTAGTTGCCAAGGGGTGGGCTTAGAGCAGGACCACGTGTAGCCTGGGAAAATCCTGGTTCTTATTCACAAGGGCAGAGTGAGAGGCTCAACCGTAATTTGGATGGGCTAGCGACTTGAGAGGGTAGTGTGTCCATTTGGTCACTGGACAGACATTTCCAGATCTACTGTGTAGAAAACAGACACATAAAACATCCTTCTCCTCTTAAATAGCCTAATAGTCTACTAAACCATCATTATAATACAGTATGATGAGTGCTTGACTAGAGGCTGTGGCAGGAGGGCCACTAACCCAGCCCCGAACCGGGTCAGGGCAGGACCTTCCATGCGGAGGACATGTCTGCGAGCATGTCTGAACGCAGCTGGAGGCTGAGATTGCACCAAGCCCTCCACCCATCCTGCACCCAGGCTCCCTGGTGGCCAGCAGCTTCCATTTGTAAGGGTTGCTGGGCAGGTTTAGAGAGTATTCATTGCCTGTGCATCAGAAACAGGAAAACTGACACCACCCCACTCCCCCCCCCCCCCCCCCCCCCCCCCCCCCCCCCGCAACACACACACACACACACACACACACACACACACACACAGGTTGATCTTGACCCCGACATTCCTGGGCCCCATTCACCATGTCTTTTCTTCATTTCACAGAGCAGCCCCTCTGAGGTCCTAAGGGTGAAATGACGATAGTCAGACCAACGCCAAGGGGATTGCATTGCTTCCCCAGGTCCCTGGTCTCCCAGTGACCCCACAGAGATTATAAGCACAGACCAGGAGATCGGCTGCTGGACGAGGCCGCTTTTATTAGCAAGGGGCTGCTCTTCTCTGTGCCATCGCTGTGGGAGGAACAGGCCTAGCATGGGAAGATAATGCCTCGATTCCCTGATGGTTTTGAAAAACAAGGGAGAAACTGTGAAAGATACAGTGTCGTACAAATATCAGTTGTCTTGGAAAGTAACTGCTGCTTTCTCTGTCTCTTCAGAGAGCAAAGGAGGGAAATGCAGTGGAATTTCCTCCTAGGAAGTAGGGGTGCCCCAGCCAAGAGATGAGATTGTTGGGGCAGGTGTGTTTCCTGTTTCCTCCCTGAGTGAGAGGGGAGCAGTTGCTCACTGCCCTCCCCCATGCACCCTCCTCCTCGCATTTCTCTGTTGGCCTTGATATAGTGGTGGCAGTTTGTCCGGGCAGCTGGTTGTCTGCCTGGCTCCACTGTCTGCGAGGCTGTGGCATCAGAACCCTCAGCCAAGGACCTTGTCTGGGATCTGCCTTGGGCAGAGACAAGATTGGAAGGCCCAGAGGCACCCCCCCCACCCCCCCACCCCCCGCAGTTCCTAAACCAAGGATGCCTGAGGCATTTCCCTCGCAGTCATGCAAAATGGCTTGACTGGCCTAGGACTAGCCCTGAGCCCAGGGGCAGTCTGGAAAGACTCGCACAACTGAAGTTTTCATCAGGAGGGTGATGGGGCACAGAGGGACAGGCTGTTTTGTTTGTCTGGAGGAGACTGAAAGCTCGGCTTGGTTCCTCTGAAATCTGACACGTTGGGTCCCTGAAACTCTGAGGATGGGTGTATCCCAAGGAGTTCAGAAGTGGAAGATGGGGCCTCAGTGCCTTCTTCACGACCTTCTCGTGATGTCATGGGCAGCACAGCAAGGTCAGCTGGGCAGTGCATGGTCTCAGGAGGCAGTACACAGTTGGGAACTAGAGCCTGGGTGTCCTCATCCTTGCTCTGGCTCTCGCTTTCCTCACCCCCCGGGTGACCTTGGGCAAATCATTTGACCTTGCTGGGCTTCCATCTCTGCATCTATAATGTGGGACTAACCTTGCCTTCTTGCTTATAAAACTGCTCGGGGACTCTAATGCAAGACTATGAGACAACACTTTGAAAAAGATGAGTAATGTACACAGATAAAAAGGATTTCTGTTAAGAGGGACTAACATGATTGATAGATAGATGCTACGCAAGTTATTTTAATGAGTCCAGTCCTCATTAAAATAACCTTGCATGGGAAGTAGTATTTCCCTGGAGGCTCAGGGAAAGCACAAGGTCATAGAACTCACAAGAGGCTAGCAGGTCTGAGGTCAAGGCCGTGTCCTTCTGCTACAAGTGCAGGTTACCTTTGGAGATTGCCACCTGAAGCCAAATCTTCCCTCTAAAACTTCCAGAAACAAAGTATGTTTTTTTGCTAGCCAGGCCCTGGGAAGCTCACAGACTAGGTCTGGAGACCAGCAAGTACACACTTGTGAGCTGCTCTGATCTGCATGAGTGGGGGAGGGATTCTTTCTGCCTGGGGGCACTGGGGCAGGGGGGTGTAGGTAGCTTGCAGGGTCCTATACTGTCCTCCTAACGGCCACTTACTGGTCCCTGGGTCTTGTGCCCTCACTGACAAGCTGAGAACTTGATGGATTCCCAACCAGTAGCCCCCCGATCCCTCCATGTTGTAACCCCCGAGGATGCTGCCTCACCTCGGCGGGTGGCCAGGTCTACTTTCCTTTTCTCTGAGTGTTCAAGGCAGAGCCTGTTCTGGGGCAAGATTCCAAGTGTGTGTGTGTGTGTGTGTGTGTGTGTGTGTGTGTGGCTGGGGTGGGTGGAAGGCAGTAAACCAACAAGCCCGAGGTGGGGCCTGGCTGACTGCCTGCCTCTCTGCACCTGGCACTGAGCACCCCCAAACACAGGCTGAGTCAGTCCTGGGATCCCTGCTCCTCCCCCACCTCACCACCCCAGGCGCTGTGAGCAGTCAGCCTTAGCTCCCTTCCCCAGTTTTCTTCTCTGACTTCCTTGGTGGTCCATGGACTTGCTGATGATCCCAGAGGCTTGGCCCTGGAAGAGCATTTCTGACGACCTGTCTCTCTGGCCTGAGTTTCCAGTCATCTGTAGGCTCATCCAGGCAGAGCTTGTTCACTTGATGATCATTGTCCTGGGGGGCCCTTCGCAGTACTGGTTGGACACATGAGGGGCTCCACACAAATGTCCTTTTTTGTTCTGTTTTCTAGCAGGGAGTCAGCAGATGGTTGGAGTAGGGGTGGGGACCAGTGCTGTTTACCTTTGGTGGGTCTGAGAGGACAGACTGTGAGTGTCCTTAGCTCCCACTCCCAGGAGGATTCCCAGAGAATCCCCACATTTGCTGGTTTACTCAACATGGTTTTATGATGACCTACTATGTGCCAGGGCCTGGAAATATACAGATGAATAAAAACTGGACTCTGCCTTTAAGTCTAATGGGGGACATTTAAAAAAAAAAGGACGGTACATTTGGGGGCGGATTGATTATGAGCACTTAAATGCCAGACATGTACCAGCCCTTTTAGAATATATCATCCCATTTTACGGATGAGGAAATTGAGGGTCAGAGAGGATCTGGTCGCTCTGCTTGTAAATAGTGGAGCTGGATGGAAACTGGGATGAGCCCGATTCCTTCTGAGCTCCAGGGGAGCAGAGGACCCCAGGAACTGACAGCTGCAGCAGCCAGCTGGGATGAGGAGGTCCAGCATGTGCAAGGCTGTCGTAGGCCTGGGAGCATGTAGATTCACACCGTTCCCTGCACCCCAGCATCCCCCTGACCCGCTTCCCCAGCTGCACCCCTCCCTGCACGCTCCACTGGTCTTTCTTGGGAAGCCCTCCCAGGCGGTATCCCCTGGTGGTGGCCACGAAGTTATCCTGGCAACTGCCCACTGCGTTTGTCCTGCCCTGATGAGTCAATCAAGAAATACCTTAGCAGGTACTTTCTGAGTCTCTCCCTGGTCTGCCCATGTGTAGTATACGGTGCCAGAGCCCCAGGCCGGTAACCCAGACCAGCCGCTGATCCTAAGAACCATTTGTGTATCTTCACTGGCTTTATTTAGCAACTGATTTATCTTCCTAATTATGTTTAGCTTTAAGCTAATGTTAAAAATGAGCTTGCATTAGATAATTTTCACTAATTAACAAAGCAACTCCGTGCAGGGGAAGCCGTCCCAGGAGCACGCTGTGGGCCAGGGGAAAGCTGGCCTCAAAGCTCACAAAGAGCAGCCGTGCTCGCTCCCTGACGGCTCCCCTGTGGTTCTTCGCAGTCAAGCCAGTTGACCTGGCTCGCGTCGTACTGTCTGCTCTCTTTGGAGCATCAGCCGGGTCTCCTTTGTCTTCTTCATCAACCAGGTTTGGGGTATGAGCGTGAAGAGTAATGGCCTCATAGGGTCAGATCAACAGGGAATGCACCCCAGGGGTGCACGACAGGGAGACAGGACCCGCAGGGTCAGGAGCAGAGCTCCGCACAGACGGGGGGCGGGGGGGGGCGGGGGGGGCAGGGTGGTCTGGGACAGGAAGCGGCCTGGCTGGGTGGAATTGGGCAGCAAGGGAGTCCGTGTTTGATGTCTAATTAGTGAGCCTGGAACAGTGTAACCTGGCTGCAGGCAGCTGGGTGCCTTGGCTGACAAAGCACAGATGCCCTGCTGGGGGAGGTGACAGCAGCCTGGCTTCCAAGCAGAGGGCAGGACCCCACTGGTCTTGGCCGTGCCCTGTTGATGAGTGGGGGCTCCAGTCCAAGCTGCTTCCTCTAGAGCAGTCACTGCCAGTCAGGCCCTGTGCTGGAAGGAATGACAGATCTCTGCCTTCCACCACCCACCACCCCAAGTGCTCAGATGCAGGCCTGAGCTGACATTCATCCTGGGAGGGGCACACACTGCCCTGGAGACTGGGGACAGAGCCTGGTCCTCCAGGAAGAGTGAAATAGGGACCTCAACTGGGAAAGGGCGTTCCCACAGGGATAGGGTGGTGGCAGCCAGGGGAACGTCACTGGGGCTGAGCCTGGGGCGTCTGTTTGGAGAACAAGAGCGTTTATTGTTGGAGGAGGGAGCGGGCTGGAAGCACCTGGAGGTCATCAGCCACACTGAAGGTTTGATTCTGTAGGCAGTGGGGAGCCAGCGTGTTTGAGCAGGGGACATGTCTACGAGTGCGTTACTGGGGGCCAGCGTGTTTGAGCAGGGGACAGCATGTCCACGAGTGCGTTACTGTATCCACCTACCAAGACGGTGATTAATCAGGACTGTGAAACTAGCACCCCCTCAAGCAGACACTGCGGGCCTACTGTGTGCCAGACACTGCCGGGGAGGAGGGCCAGGGCTCGGCCCGGGAGCAGCACCACACCAGATTCTGTCTGGGCATCCCTGCATTTCTTTGCATCCTGACCAGGACCCCACGGCAGCCCCACTGTTCAGGTGGAATTCGGAGCGTTTAAGTAATGCCCGTGGACTCACAGCCTGTGTGGGCCACTGAGTCCAAAGTCTCTGCTTTCCCCACAGCAGTTCGCTTCAGGTACAGACATTGGTGATGCTTCGGATGGGGCCTGTTACATACAAGCCTTGATGACAGGTCTTTGAGGTGTACCCAGAGCACTGGGAGCCCCACTCCCAGCCCCATCCTCCAGCAGCAGGGGTCTGTGCAGGAAGTTCCCGGAGCCCAGCCCCAGGCGCTTTCTACCCTGGCAGCAGGTTACCTAGCAGCGCCTTCTGGCTGCCGGGGGTGCGAGGTGGACACCCAGCCTTGCTGCGAAACGGTGCATCCCAGGCTCTCCCTCCCTTAATTGGGCTGCCCTTCCCCTCAATAGTCCAGAAACTTTTGACCTTTCTGCAAGTGCAGTGTTTCCTAGGCTTTAATCAGCACCCCGGGCTGGGCGTGCTGAGCACCTCACTGAGCAGAAGGAAAACATCTCCACCTTGATGGCGGGCGCCCTGGCCACGGGCTCCCTGGGGGCTTGGCGCCCCCACACTGGCTGTCTCCCTCCCTCGCGCCCCCTCCTCTGAAGTGACAGCCCTCTGTTCTGGTTCCGACTTGGGCAGAAGAGGCACCAGCACTGTGTTCCTTGCGCCCACCCCCGCATCATCTCATTTAAAATGCAGCGTAACCCTGCGAAGCTATCACCTCCCTGACTTAAAATGAGGAAACTGAGGCTTAGATTAAATGACTCCAGGCCACACCAGCAGGGAGACTGTGCTTCCAGAGAGCAGTATATTCTCTTCCAAATCATGGTGCTTCCTCGGTCTGGTCCATCTCACGCCTGTGGTCAGGGCACCTGAGGGAGAGGTGCTGTTCAAATGCGTCTTCGGGGCCTGCAGAATCCGAATTTTTGAGGATGGGGCCCTGGATCTGCACGTTCAACAGGCCACCCCAGTCCTTGTACACTGGCATTTGACAGCCACTGCCCTGTAGACCTTGGTCCCTCTTTAGAGAGCTCTGAGAAGGACATTCCAGTCAGAGATGGCTGACCCGGAGCTCTACCCTCCGTGGGAATGGGAAGGACTGCTCTCTGGCCCCCAATAAACTAACTCCCCTGGGCTACCAGACAGATGGCCATTCTGGGAGGCAGCAGCTTGACCAGTTAGCCCAGCTGCTGCCCTCCCTACCCTGAGGGGCACTAGGGGGTGAGGTATGGGAAGTGAGCCCCACTCACCTGCAGCAGGTGAGTTTAATGGCCCTTCATAACTGCACAGCTTTCTCCTGGGGTTTTGTGGGTGTGAACTTCCCAGCAGGCACCGGGGGCGGCCAGGCCAGGCCTGGGAGGTAAGTCAGACCACAGGCTCACGTGGGTAAATTAGTGCAAAAGCGGGGGGCTAGAACTTCTGCTTTGCCTTGGTGGGCCCCCTTCCCTTCCTCCCCAGGAAGAAGTGACTGTCACCAACACACTCTGTGATGAGCCAGCATGGGCTGAGTGAGAAAGGGCAGATCTTTGCTGGGACAGCAGCCACACCCACCTCAGTACCTGGAGCTCCACGTCAGCAGAGCTAGGGAAACCAGTGAGGGAGAGAAGGGGGCATCATCCAGCAGTACCAAAGCACCCTGGTTTTGTGTGACCAGAGGTGGCCTGGGGTCCTAGCCAGAGTAGATCTGTCCCCAGAGACCACTGCAGCTTGGGGATGATAGGTCAGGACTAGGGTCAGAAGCCCGGCCTTTACTCCCACCTCTGCCAGGACCCAGCTGGGTAACGTGGCCTCTGTGCGGGGCTCTAGCTGCCTGGTTACCTCCTAGCTCTGAGATTCTATGAGTCTGGAATGTCCTTCGGTGCAGGGGCCAAGTACAGAGGTGCAGCCTGGACGCTGCAGGCAGGCACGACCAAGGGGCTTTTGGGGACTGACATATGGCCCATGTTCCTCTTGCTGCTTTGCACCCCATCACAGGCAAGATGGAAACCCTTTTGTAATTTGCACAAAGGTGCTTGCTGTATGTGCCAACAGCAGCCCTGCCACCTGGCCTGATGTCCCCAGTGTGGACTTCTACCCCTTGGTTAAATACTGTCTTCACTCATGGGCCAGCTGCTCCTTCAAGACCTGAGGTGGATGGAGCAGAGGCAGAGACCAGATCTTTGAGCTGTGGGCTCAGGCAGCAGTCCCAGAAAGTGCCAACTTCTTGTCCCTTTGCATCATCCTTGAGGAAGAACTTCAACTCTGCCTTCTAGCAAGACAATCTAATCAGGCATCTTGCTCAGCATTCTTTTTTTTTTTTAGCTCCACCCCAGTGCCTTGTCATTAATGAAATAACTATTGATACAAAGCTATCGCCATACCCTGCAAATAAAACAGCAGACATGAAACAACCTCCATTTGGACCTTTATTCCACAAACATGGAGAGCTAACTTTGTGTTGAGGTGTTCCCTGAGGGTAGAGATTGAGAGAAATCAGATGATCCATGCTCCCTGGGAGCCCCCAGCCCGGTCAGGGACAGAGCCTGTCAGCAGATGTTACAATAAAGTGTCAAGGAGCTCCGTTATTTGCCTGGAATACCACGTGGGCAGGGAGTGGTGAACATTACTGGGTAGGGAGAAGTTCAGGAAGTTCTGGGCTGAGAGATACACAGATTTTCACAGCGGTACAGAGCAGGTAGGAACAGTCTGAAAATGTGTAGTAGTTCTCAAAAGGTGTTGGGGGTGGGGTGGGGTGATGCACTTTTGCCCCCAGGAGACATTTATCAACGTCTACAGACATTTTTGGTAATCATCACTTGGGGTGATGCTACTGGCATGCTGCTAAACATCCTGCAATGCACAGGACAGCCCAACCCAACCGAGTTACTGACCCCAAAAGGTCAATAGTGCTGAGAAACCCCGTGGGGTAACTGTAGGTCAGTCTATATGGCTGAAAACGAGGGGCAGAGATGAGATGGCCCAAGATGAAACTGGAGAGGAGGCCAAGTTAAGGATTCAGATGTCTTGTAAGGGCTGTGTGACCCACTGCTTCATCAGTCTCTTGTTTTGGGTGATTGCTGTGGAGAATGAGTTAGAGCCAAGAGATGGGGTTAGGAGAGACTACTGAGGAAGCTATGGCAGAAGTTCTGTAAGAAACAAGGGCGTCCTGTGCTAGGGCAGCACAGCAGTGGGAACGGAAAGGAGGTGACCCAGGGAGGTGCACGGAGTGGGTGCCCTGCTGGACTCGGTGATTGATGGGATTTGGTCAGTGGGAGAAGGAGGAAGCCAGTGGACCTGGACTTCTGGCTGGGATGTTTGAGAGATTGTTGATCTGGAGGTACCTTGCTGGGGAGGCTGGTGAAAGGGCACGGAGGCTAGAGATCCATTCTGGGTCATCCAGACACACCAGGGATGCCAGTCAAGGCTGTCCTGAGCAGAGCTGCCCTGTCAAATGTGGGGAAGGGGGAGTCCTTGTCTTTGTTTTTGTTACCTGATGGTAATTAAGCAGTGGAGAAGGAGAATCCGAACATCTGACAGTTTAATTAAAGGGGAATGGCCTAGGGGAGTCGTGAGGCTCCCTAGCCGCCCGCTGCTCCCCACCCACCTACTGCAGCAGGCTATCCAAGCCGGAGATGTGAAGCTAAGCAAACACCTGATGTCAGAGCCTTTGTGCTCGTGCCCACAACAGCTCCTAAAACAACTCCAGCCACCTCGAGCTAACCTCTCTCCCTGGCCGCACATCAGTGAGCAACCAGGTAAAGGACACCGGGAGCCTGCCAGAAGGCGGGTGGTGACTGTTCTCTCCTGACCGAATCTGTCTCCCCGGGTTCTGAGCCTGCAAGTTCCTTCTTTTAAAACCTGATTTTTCCACTGCCGCTGCAGGGAGTCTTGAAGTTAGGTTTGGCGAGAGGATCACGTGGCACATTAAGCACCAGAGCCCAGGGAGTGGGGAGCTGGATATCAAGCAGGGCCCTCCGAGACCAAAGGGGAGGGTAATTATCACTTCTCCTCCGCAACCAGATTGCAGGAGTCAGTGAGCAATTGATTTTTTGTTCCTACTACAGATATTTCACTGTTTAATTGGTAGTGACACAGATGGCTGGCTCACCCCAGAGTGTCACAGACCAAGCCTCCTGAAAGTGGGGGCCCCCAGGACTCCTCTCTGCCGCCAGTTTGTGGTCCTCTTACGTCACGTCCTTCTCAGGTGGGGGGCAGGGTGGCCGGCTCCCTGCTTGCTCTTTCAATTAAAAACAAAAGCACGAGTGTGAATCCAGCAGCGCCTCCATGAGACAGTTGCACAATCCTCAGCAGGGTATCGAGAGTCGGCTTTACGAGGGACACCTAGGAAATGAGCAGATGAGGGACTCTGTCTGGCCTCAGACAGCACTTGGGAGATGAGACATCGGGGACTCTGCAAGACCCACCCAGCCCTATCATACCTACCCCACACCTACCCCGAACTGTTCCAGGCCCAACTGCTTGCTTATTTGTTTTGGATCTCAGGTGCAGAGCAGATTGTGAACGTGAACCTCAGTTCGTGGCCCACTGCCATCATCAGTCCATGGAAGGCCTCTCTTATTTTACTCTCTCCTTTCTCCTAGCTCCTTCCATAAGCAGCCACCCTAATGTATTCATTCAATGCCCTTGGATATATCTGTATCCTTGAAAAACATGGTGTTATTTTACATAGTGTCTTTTTATTTACATAAATGGTATTAGGCTATACATCTTACCCTCTTACGTTTTAAATCGAACTATCCATTTTAAAAAGAACTGTCCAGGTTCTGCACAGTTCATTGGTGCTGTATGCTACTCTGTCATGTACACTCCTCATGTTGTCCATACCCATTTTTCTAGAGGTGGACGTCTAAGTTGTGGCCAGCTCTTTGCTATTCTTAAATCCACTAAGCTCTGCCAGTGTTCCCTCCCACCAGCAGTGACTGAGGGTTCCCCTTGCCATTGCTTTGCTTTAATTTGAATTTTTCTGATTGCTAATGAGATCTGCTTCTCCTAAATACTCATGTTAACCATTCGAGTATCTCCTCTAGGAATTGCCTGTTCATTCCTTTGTCCATTTTTCTAAATAGCTTTCTGACATTTTCTTGTCGATACACAGGGAGCCGAGTATATTATTAATTTCTTTTGGTTATAGACATTGCAGATATCTTCTCCCTGCCACCCATCGGTTACCTTTGTCTGAACCATCTTTCTTTGAACAGAAAATCCCTAATTTGTCCAGTGCATCTTTTAAAAACTTTATTTGCCTTATGATTTGTGCTCTTGGGATCTTAAGAAATCCTTTCTTACTTATGTCATGAAGATTTTTTTCTACATTTCATCAATTCCTTTATTAGTTTTATCTTTCATATGTAGGCATTTCGCCTACCTAAAATTTACCTTTATGGTGTGAGGCAGGGATCCACTTTATTTTTCTCTATATTGTAAGCCAATTGTCCCAATAACATCTATGAAATGGCATCCTTTCTCTGCCGAGCTGTAATTCTATCTCTGTTAAAGTTTTACATATGTGCGCAGATACATGTCGGTCTCTTCACTCTGTTACATAGGTCCATTTGTTGGTTCCTTCCTACCACAATCCATATTACTAAAGCTCTGCAGTGTGTCTTACTATTCAGTAGGACAAGTGGCCTTTTAGCTCTTCTGTTTCAAAATTGATTTAGCTGTTATAGATCTTTATTCTTCCTCACATCTTAAAAGTATTTGCGTTCCTCTACAAATTTACTGAACTTTCATTGGAATTGCATTACATTTTATTAATATGGAAAGAATTAGATTTTTAAAATACTAAATGTTATCCATGAACATGATTTATCTCTTCATTTATTCACATATTTTAAAAGGTCTTTTAATAGAGTTTTATAAATTTCTCCATAAAGGTATTAATTCCTAAATACTGTATTCTTAAGTTGTAATTTTGAATGGATTTTTTCTTTTTTTTTTTTTTTTTTAAATTTTTTATTATTGCTGTAGTAGAAAAATGCCATTGGTGTTTATAATCTTGTTGAATTCTCCCATTAATTCTAATAGTTTTCCCCTGCATTCTACTGGCTTTTCTATAAAAATATTATCTCTAAATACTGGTAGTTTGGTCTCTTCTAATCCTTCTATATCTTACTTCCTTTCTTGTCATGTTACATTGTTAAGGACCTCCAATACTTCGTTGAATAGCAGTGGTAATAGTATTTTGACTAAAGTTTCTCTGTTAAGTATGCTTCAGGTGGGTTTTTAGTAGATAGCCTTTACCAAGTTAAGGAAGGTCCCTTCTAGTCCTAGTTATTTTTTTTTTTAAATCTTAATTACAAATAGGGTTTTAGCATTATCAAATATGTTTTAAAACCTATTATAACATATGATTTCCCCCCCTTGACCCCATAAATGATGTAAATTAAAATGATTCATTTTCTTATGTTGAATCAGTTTTATATCCCTAGGATAAACCTTACTTGATCATGCTGTATTATGTTTAATTCACTTTTAATGACATACCCATGTCATTTTTATTTTCAATTTTATCAGTGTATAAAAGGTCCTAATATTCTTTTTACCATATTTACTATTTCTTAAATAGTAAGAATTTCTTTTAAAAATACATTTCTTAAAAAGTAAATATATCTTATTTCTCTTTTTTCAGTCTTTTATTTGCAACTCCTATGTTTTTTTCAGTCTTGCTAGAAGTTTGTCTACCTTTAAAAAGTCAGTTTTTTGGAGTTCCCTGGTGGTGTCGTGGCTAAGGCTTCGGTGCTGTCAATGCTGCGGCCTGGGTTCGATTCCCAGCCAGGGAACCACACATATAAAAAAATAAATAAAAATAAAAAATAAAAAAATGAAAGGTCAGTTTTTTATTCTATGTTTCTAAAATAACTGACAGCTGCCCCATATTTGTGAGCTAGTAGGAAGTAGTGAAATGAAGACTCTGGAGTAAGACAGATCCGATTTCAAATCCGGGCTCTGCTGCACGCTGTGTGACTTTGGACACATCACTTTGCCCTTTGCATTTACTTCCTCACCTACAAAATGGGAATAACAGTCCTCCTCGTTGTGAGGATCAGATTAGAGAGTTTACCTAAAGCATGTGGGAAACTGTGAGACACATGACAGTGTTCAGTGCCTGTTAATCCTTGTCCTCAGTGCCTTTGTTTGCGCTGCGCTCTTTGCCCGAAATGCCCACCTCCTAGGCCCCTGCTAGCCCATGCGTGCAGATCAGAAAACAAGTGTGCCTTCCTCAGGCAGGCACAGTCCCTGCTCACCCCCTCAGCCCAGTGCCCATGGGCAGTGCACATCCTGCACACCCATGCATGGCAGCAGCCCTGCCCACGTCACTGCTTGGCTTTTTTCTCTGCTCATTTCTCACGGTGCCCCAGGCTGCCCGGGCATGTTTCAGCTTCCTGTGATGCCTTTCTTGTTCAGCCCTGGCTGGAAGTCATCAAACACTCTCCTCCATCCCCCCTCCTCTTCGCCCCCCCCCCCGCCCCCGCTTCTGGCCCTACCCTGAACTCACATCACATGTCACGTGCACATCTCTTTCAGGCTTTTATCTCATTTCACCTTATGTCTTAGTTATTTCGTGCCAATGTCTTATTATTCCAACTGGATCAGCCCCTTGAAATTAGGGATTATAATTTATTTGTCTGTCGATCCTCCCTCTGCCTGGGAGCTCAGTAAACGCTACTTGTATGAATGATTGAGTATGAAATGTGAGAGCTAAGAATAGCCTTCAACACTAGTGCATAAATGGTGATGGGGTTCTTCAGAGGCAGGAGTAATGGTAGGCACGAGTGAAGGTGATGACGGTGGTGATGGTAACAGAGGGTTCTACCAGGTGCCAGGCACTGTGCTCAGAGCTTTCCCACTTATCTCTCTCTCTGAAGTCCTCAGACAGACTCTAAGATAGGTGCTACTGTTAGCTCCTTTTTCCTGCCAGCGAAACGGGGCTTTAACGAGTCGGGGTGAGGTGGTATCCCAGACCCGGTCTGCCTGACTTCAGAACTCTTGCTTTCAGTTACCATGAACCAGCCAGGCAGAACCAGTAGACCTAGACCACACACACACACACACACACACACACACACACACACACACGCTTCTGTTTATTGAGGACTCACTCTGGACCAGGCATTGTGTTTGATGATTACAGATATTGTAGCTCTGACCCTGATGGGGAAAGGGCAGGGTATCTCCACAAAGTCTCGTCAAGATTAAGTGACTTGGCTCAGGTCACTTAAGTGGAAAGTGGTTATAACCAGATCTCTAGGACCCCGAGGCATGCCCTTTGCTGTGCAGCAGTCCACAGTGCTTAGGGCCAATGAGAAAATGCTTGCACCTGAGCAGAGGGAGGTTTGTGTAGGAAAACGGGGGAAGCTAAGGTCAGGAAGGTAGATCTGCCTCAGGCTGCAGAAGGCCGCACCTCCAGCATGGATAATCAGCACTGACTTCTGGAAATCAAGGATTTGAGGGTGGAGTGGGATGGCCTGCACACCTGGAGGCCAGGGGGACGCACAGAGCTTTGCCCTTGGGGAAGCTGCAGGGAGACCAGAGCACCTGCAGAGGTGGTGGTGTTTGAGCGAATCTGCGCCTTGTGGAAATGAGTCCATTCCATGCCCCTCTGGGACTGTGTATTTTCCTGAGCCTGCTTGTCTCAGGAAGGGCACTGGGGCCAGCTGTCCTTGGCCTCCTGAATCTCCCCAGTACAGTTTCTGCAGATCTGCTGGAAAATCCTCGGGGTGTGGGCTGGTGGGGGTTTGTCAGGGAGACCCTGCACCCTCCAACAGGTCTCAGGGCAGAGAGCTCACTCGGCTCCTGGGCTCAGTTGTGCTCAGAGGTGAGTGGGGATGTGGAGAACCCTGCAGAGATGCAGATGGGGTTTTGACTCTTGGCTACCAGTTACCCTGGACCCAGCTGATCCTCTGTGGGCCGAGGTGTGTAGTCACCATGTGCCTCAGCCATGCCCTTCTCCATCCAGGTCATTGCTGTGGTCATGGACCTCTTCACCGATGGCGATATCTTTCAAGACATTGTGGATGCTGCCTCGAAGCGCCGGGTCCCTGTGTATATCATCCTGGATGAGGCAGGCGTGAAGTGTTTCCTGGAGATGTGTCAGGGCCTGGAGCTTACTGACTTCCGTGTCCGGGTGAGTTGTGTCACTGTGGAAGGTGGGGTGGCTGGAGGTGACACAGAGACTGCCTCTATCCCTTCCCCTGCCTCCTTCCCAGTTCACGGGCTCAGGTGACATTAAGATCTCAACTTCTTGCCTCATGAACTGATAACCCTGAATTGCATGCACAGCTTAAATTTATCCCAAGGCTGCCGAGGCCAAGGAGGCAGCCTTGGCCCAGTCCTGTTTGCTCAGCCTGCAGCCACTGTCACAGTCAAAGCTAGGGGTGTGGTTCTCTTCTAGGGAGAATTGGGAGCCGGCAGGAACCTCCCTGAACTTGTCCACGCCCAAAGCAAAATTTGTGGGCCCTCTCCTGCTCTCTAAATGGGGTTCTGCCCAGAAGGCCATAGGAAGCGGAGTCTAGTGCTGACAGGAACCGGCAGGCCGGGTCCCATGGACAAGAGGGCTCCCCTTCTGCCCACACAAAGCCTTGGCTCAGAGCCAGGTAGTGACAGCTTGAGTGACAGGACCTTTCTCCTCTTCCCAACAGAACATCCGTGTCCGCTCTGTGGCTGGCGTTGGCTTCTACGCGCCCATGGGCCGGATCAAGGGAACGCTGTCATCCAAGTTCCTAATGGTAGATGGTGATAAAGTAGCCACTGGGTCTTACAGGTGAGTTGGGCCAGGTCAGAGAAGGGCCCAGGAGAGCTTCATTCATGGTGACGAATGTCACATCCAGGAGGATGCTGGACTAGACCTCTGTGGTCAGCAGTTTGAGAGGTATTTTCTGATCCGATGGCAAAGAGCAGCCTCCTGGCCAGGCCCTTCCCTCGAACTTTGTGGCTGCTGGATCAATCCAGAAAGAGAGTCAGTGGTTGAGCATAGCCTGCCTTTCATGGGCCACAGCAAACGGTTGCATTTGGGGGCTGGCTATTGGGTGAGACAAGAAGGAAGCCGAACGTACCAGATCTGGGAAATAAATGTGAGGTGCGCCATGAAGAGAATGTGTCCCGCATTCTCATCCAGAAGTAAATTACCAGGAGCATGAAAGGCTCTACCTGTGCAGTGTCTGCCCTCTGTGTAATGGAAGCCTAGGTGTGGAAAAGAGACGGGGGCACCTGAAACAATGAATAATTGGCGCAAGCCTTCCTCCATGGTTTAAAGCGTGGTGTTTTGCAGACACCAAGCGCCCTAACTCGGGGAAGAGCCGATAAGGAGTGGAATGATATTAGCAATAGTAGCAGCTGCATAACTACTTCTTCAACGTGTGTGTTGTGCCAGCTACTGAGCTAAATGTTTCATCCGTGGATTTCACCTGAGTCTCACATCTCTGTGACTGCATGCCCTGTGAGCCCCATGTTACAAGACACACAGCGTAGAAGCAGGATGGGATCCAGGCCTGACTTCTCTTGTCCTTGCCTCGCACCCACTGCTTGCTTTCTGGATTTGAGGCCAAGACCTGGAAAAGGGGGGGAATTGGGGTCACTTGAGGGGCAGCACCCCAGCACCAAGGCCAGGAGGTGCCTTCCACGGGCGGCACGGTGTCCGGCCTCTGGTAACTCAGGACGGGGCAGTGGGGCGGGTGGGTGTGGAGGGGGCCTGCCAAGGGGCTGCTGGCAGAGTGAGGCCACAAGCCTGGGCACATGCGTCTTGCTTTTCTGTCCCCGTGTTCCCAGGTTCACCTGGAGTTCCTCCTACATCGACAGGAACCTCCTCCTCCTCCTGACAGGGCAGAACGTGGAGCCCTTTGATGTGGAGTTCCGAGAGCTGTACGCCATCTCCGAGGAGGTGAACTTGCACCAGCAGCTGGGCCTGGCTGGGGGGGCAGGCCGGCGCGGCCTTTACTCCACCACCGTGGCTCGCAAGCTCATCAACCCCAAGTACGCCCTGGTGTCCGGTAGCCGCCACCCGCCGGGGGAGATGATGCGCTGGGCCGCCCGGCAGCAGCGGGAGGCAGCCGGCCACCCCAAGGGGCAGGAGGAGGGCAGCGGAGGTGGCGAGTCAGCCCGGCGCCTGGAGAACTTCCTGAATGACCTGGTCACGCTGCAGCAGGTGCTCCCCCCCGTGGAGCCCGTGCCCTCAGGAGAGCTGAGTCGGAAGGAAGGCAGGTTGGTCTCCTACCTGCACGTGGACCTGAAGCCCCGAGAGGCACTTACCCAAAATGGCAAGAGAGAAGCAGCCAACGGGGAGGTCACCCCGGCCAAGGAGGGTCGGCGTTTCACCAGCAGGCTCTTCTGTCGACGGGCCAAGCGGCCTGCGGCGCCCAACGGCACGGCCAACTCCCTCACCACCAAAGCCTCTGCTGAAGTGGAGTTTATGATGGGGAAGAGGCCCCACGACGGCGCCAGTGCTAACGACTCAGGTGAGCCCTTCCCACCGCAGGCCCTGGTCCAGCAGCATTGCCTCGGCCTGCAGAGAGGCAGCTACGGCTGGCTTGGAGGGAGCGGGCTCTGGGGTCAGACAGTCCTCGGTACCCCCCCCACCCCCCGCCATCATTGGCTTTGTGGCCTCGGGCCAGCCACTACAGCGCTGAGTTTCCGTTTCCTCCTCTCTAAAAGGGGAGAATGCCTTGCTCAGCTGTTCTGAGGATGTAAGTTGCTCGGAATAGTGCTGGGCGTGGAGTATTGAGAGCTGTCATTACTACTTCTAGAGGCTCGAAAAGTCTCCCCTTTGTAAGTGAACAGACGGGCACAGTGCAGCTGAGGGGCAGGCCCCTGCCTCTGCGTACAGGGCTCACTCCAGCAAAGCCTGTTCCTTGTCATCGGGATCTAACCTGGCCAAACACACCCCGCCCTCACCTGTGCCCCACTAGCGCCCTGACACACTTTCCTCGTTTCTGTTGTAAACAGTTTAGCTTGGTTCCTCCCTGTGTTTATTTGATAAGCAGTGTTTGCCATGCTGCTTACCGCTGGGAGAGATTATTCCTGATGGTGCTATCTTTCTAGCTGTCTCTGCAGGATCCCCTAGAGGTCCTGGCCTTTCTCTCTCACTCCAGAGGCTGGGGGTAACCACCAGGGCTGCTGATGGTGCCTTTCCCCTTGTCAGCATCTCCGAGTCGGAAGGATTTCCACATTGGGGTTTTGCCCTCTGTGGCTGTAGGCCTTTGCAGCAGTGAGCCTGGGCTTACTGGCTGGCCAGGTAGTGATGGCAGGGCCTGAGCACATCCCCCACAGCCCCAGCTCTGACCTGGTAGTGAGTGCAGGGGCTATAACCACCTTCCCCTCTGCTGATTCCACAGGCCTGCTACAGAGCCTGACACATTCAGTCCGCTTCTTCCAGTCGGGACAGGCCTGGGCATCTCCGTGAATCTAGGCACAGCAGAAGCCCCAGTGCGATGCCTCTGTTTGGCCAGAAGTGTTTGTTGAGCATTTCCATGTGCCAGGTCCTTCCCTAAGCACTGTCTCTCCCACTTGGCCCCACCACAACCTTGGTGGTGGCAGGTAGAAGCTCAGAGAGGTGAATTCAGTGGTCCAGGGAAGCGTAAGTGGTACTGGGGCTGGGACTCAAACCCAGGCCAGAGTCTGTGTCCCGTCAGGGAGAGATGGCTGGCCCGGTCCCATCCCCCCGGGCTCCCTGGCTCCCCCAATACCAGATGCTACTCTGTACCTCTTCTTTGGAAGAAGGGTTGCCATGGTGAATACCGGACAGGGAAGGGAGAAGGAGGAGTGAACCCAACCACAAAGGGGGCCATTTCCCAAGTCCTGGTGGAAGCTACCTCCTCCTCCAGCCCCTCACCCTGAGGTGCAGTTTCCATAGAAACGGAAGGCCCATTGTCCTATCCCTTCCTGTTGCCTTCTCAGCATCAGGTTCCCCTGCTAGGATGGCTTGGACAGCTGCTGCTGCTCTGGGAGTGTTTGCACGTGGTGCCCAGGGCCCGCCAAGCAGACCCGGACTGTGCCCTGGGGGGCTCCGCCCCCAGCTACCAGCACCGGGAAGCCCCTTTCCATGCTGTAGAAGCAGCATGGAGTGGCCTGGTCCAGCACTGCCTCGGCCCACCTGAGGGGCGTCCAGTCCCCGAGGGCCTGGGATTCAAGTCCCCTGGGGGACCTTTCCTCTCCCTGCGGCTCTCTCCCTCAAAGGCAGAGCAAGGAGCAGGATGCCCGTCCCCAAAGGCCCTTGTTAGTGGCCTCCAGTGTCTTCTCTCAGTCACGAGGAAGCTAGGTTGCTGGGATTCTGTGTGCCAGAGGGTCAGGTTCCTGACGGCATGAGGACCCCAAGGTTGGTACTGGTAATCCTGATGCACCAGGAAAGGCGGCCTGTCCTGCAGCGAGCAGACATCACCAGAACAGTCATTGGCAGATCTCAGCTCCCAGGCCCTGCTCCCCACCCCATGGCAGACACTCCGTTTCCCCTCCCCGGGCTGCTTCCTGGTTAAGAAGAAAAGGGGTTGAGCCATGGAGGGATTCCAACGTCACTCCGACTCCCAGTCTGTCCTTTCTGTCCCTGCTGCCCTCTTTCCAAGGAGAGCCTAGTCTGACGACAGGGTGAGTGCAAGGAGAGTATGGAACAGCTAAGCACTGACAACCAGTAAGAAGCATATAGTTGTCAAGCACCATGCAAATTTTTGCAAACCCAAGTGTGGTCCTTGGGAGAACCTTTGGAAATCCTTTCCTTTGGGTGTGGGATTCAGCCAGTTCACCTGGCGGTTTAAAGGCTCACAGCCCCCTCTACTGGCAGAACCTGATCGCCTTTCCCTTCTGGTGTTTTCTCTGGGTTGAGACCTTGCCCCTGTGCTAGGCACATTCAGCACCTTTGCAGAACGCCCCATCCAGGAGCTTGGGCCAGGCCCCCTGGGGCAGAGATCCCAACCCTGGGGAACAGCTGTCACTGGAGAGCCTTGTTACAACACGTGAGGGGTCTGTACTGCTGGGTTGGGCTCAGGGGTCTGCTTTTTAATCAAGTGCCCTGAGTGTTTTCCTTGTCAGGGGTCCCCAGAGCCGCAGATTACTCCTACACTCAGAAAAGGCCCTGCCCTCAGGGCTGCCAGGCTGGGGAAGGAGTTTCCAGGTGATGTCTGAAAACCCCTCCCGGCTCCCCCAGGGAAACCCTGGAGAAGGAAGAAGGACCCAGACTTTCAGTGAGCACCTGGCACCGTGCTGGGTGGACACACGCCCAGACACCCTGCCTGATGACACCATTTCACAGACGAGAGGCGACTTCAGGCTCACCCCGTCATGCCTCGGGGTCTCTCTCCTGCAAATCTGAGCTCCTATCCAGGATGGAAGGTTGGGGATGACAGGGCAAGGGGAAGGGTCCCCAGCTGGGCCTGCCCAGCGCCTCCCTCGCTAATAGCCCAGGAGGAGAGGCAGCAGCCACCTTCGTTAAATTTACAGCTGAAGTGAGATGGGAAGGTGGGGTGAGCATCAGGGAGACGACCCTTGCAACATCGAAAGGAACTGGCAGGAAGTAATAAGGTGGCAGCTTCCGCCTGGAAGAAAGGCAGCCGACACCCTAGGAGGACCTGGGACCAACGACCGTCGCCTCACAGCCCCCCTCGCTCAGTCGGTCTGAGAGCAGGAGTCCCGCCAGGGATTGTGAGGGACGCGGAAATGGATGGAAGGGGCCTGGGAAGAGAACTGTGCTGGCCTGGAGGAGCTCAGCCTTCTCTCCGCCTTCTTACCTCTCAATGAAATGTGTTCCCTCCATCCTCCCTCTGAGCATGTGGTCGCCACCACGCTGCCTGGCCTGGCCTGGCCTGGCCATGGTCAGCACAAGTGTTTCCTCTTCCAACCTAGGCAGCCTGCGTGGCGGAGGAAGCTGTGATTGGATTTGGAAGATCAGGTTCTGGTGCCGACTGGCTCTGGGAGCTGGTGGGCCCACGGGCTCTGCTGTAGGCAGGGCTGACTGCCTTCTCAGCGGGACAGCCCTGAGGATTCCGAGGATGGGTGTGGTAGTGCTCTGGGCTATGAGGCTGGGTGCAGCCTCAGCTACAGACCAACTGCCTCTTGGCAAGACTTTTAGGTCACTAATTGTCATCGTTGTTGTGAGATCTAGAGCCTTCCCCCCACCCCTCTGAGGTCAGGAGAAGGCAGATCCCTTGATGTCCCAACCAGTGGCGGTCTTGCTGGGGCTGCCAGGACAGAAAAATCTTTCCTTTTGCTTTCCTGGGTGCCTACTGACTGGTTTCCAGATCGGCAGCTTGGGAGGGAGACAGTGACCCCAGCCCTGGACTGAGGTGTGGGCATTGCACCCAGAGAGGCACCTCACTCACACGCCCCCCGCCATGCCGTGTCCTTCGTCTCCGCAGGTAAAGCAAGTCCCAGTCCTGCCAAGACCAGCAATTGCGTGATTTCCTGAGCCACCGGCCAGAGGTGGGCAGGACCCATGGATGCCCCACTGTCCTGTCCTGTGGAGAACGCAGGTCACACCCTGCACCAGTTTGCACACCGGACCCTTACGGGCCTCCTGCCAGCAGCCTCCATCCTGGCCTCAGGGACCCTGAATCCCAGATGTGAGGGTCTGCAGCATCTGAAGACAATCACTCACCCCCACGAGACCGCCAGTGGCCGGGCAGGGGTCACTCCTTGTTTACATGAAGTGGAAGCTTAATGAGTGTCCTCGCTCCTTTATGCCTGACCCCCTCCCTGGGCCACCCTCACCCTGCAGGGCCCCAGAGAGGGGCTGAGCCCCTAGCTTATACCTCAATGTAAGAGGGTCTCCAGGGCAGCCCCCGCCCCCAACTTCCCCTTCCCTGGGCTTCCTGGTGCTTCTGGTCCCCCCAACAGGTTTGGTGGAATAAAAGGGAAGAGGACGGCTCTGAGCCAGGGACCCAGTCTTGCTCTAGGCTCTGAACTCAAGGGGGAAGATGGTAGGACCCCTGGGACACTGGCCCCTGCAGGCGCCTGCACTTAACTCTGGATGGAATGAGGGGAGGACCTCCCCCGGGAGGCGGTGGCAGAATGTCACTCTGCCATTTGCAGAGCTCTGTGCTGCGATCTCCTTTCCCTCACTCTGCACCCTCGTGGGCTCTTCGCCCTGAGCGGTCCAGGCCTCTGGCTGTTGCCTGCCACAAGCCATATGGGGGTTCTTCTAGTGCCTTTACCCGGGGCCACTCCCTCCCCTTCACTTGGCCTTGATTGGCAAGCCCAAGGCAAGGAAAAGGCTTGGCCAAGAGGGAGGTTCAGGTGCCAGGGAAGGCTGGGCCCGGTGGCAGGAGCGGCTACCTTTCCTCCCAGCCCCGAGGTGACCTTCAGTTCCCTTCGCAGCCAGCCAGCCCCTGCCCTACTCACGGTTCAGCCACAGGCCAGCCTTAGCCGCCTGCTAGAAGTCAGGCTGTGTTTAGGACCCGCAGCCTCCCCAAAGGGCCTAACTGCCACTGTGCCAAGGGACCAGCCTAAAATCGCACACCGCCCCACCCCACTTGTGTGACTGGGGGGGCGGGGGCGGGGGCAATCAGAGGAGAGAGTTCGTGAATGCACATCAGAGAAATTGCCAAACTGCGGGCTCTGCGAGCAGGACCCCTCGGGCAACTGCAGGTGTGTGTGTGGGGGGGTGTCAGAGCCTCAGCGGTGAACACAGCAGCCAGCAGCCTGTCTCGGCCCCTCACTCCTGAACCAAAACCTCTGTCGTCCTCAGTCTCTTCTGCAAAATGCTGGGGCGCCGGCCGCACCTGGGGGAGGCGGAGGCGGCTGGTGTGAGAGGCGGGCCTTGAGGAGCAGGAAGTGGGACCAGCAGCAGTTGCTGGAGGAGAATCTTGTGGGGAGGAGGGTGGGGGGACAAGCCTGGTTCCTAGGGCTCCTCTGCCCCTCCTGAGGTTAGCGCAGCTTCTAGGGCATTGGAAGGTGGGGCCAGGGACCCTAACCCGCCTCCCTGAGCTTTTGTGAGGATTAAACATGTCCTGGGACGTTCGCACCGAGGCCTGGCAGTGTGGCACGTGCTTGTTGCGGGAAGGAGGGGAGGAAGGGGATGGAAAACTGGGGGAGATTTGAGGGTGTCACATCTCAGCTCGAAGCGGTCACCTTGATGGTGTGAGACACAAGGTGGGTACATTGCAGTGGGGGAAACAGATGGCCATGGATGAGGGAAGTGGACAGCTCTGGGGATGAAGGCAGGAGCAGGGACCAGCTCCTAAGCACTTCCGCGAGGGCCTTTCGGGCCTCCCCGGCAACCGCAGCGGGCTTCTGGCCCCTTCCCTCCTGGCCCAGAGGAGGCTCAGTTTTCTCCCCGCCCCAGTAGATTGGAAGTTCAAGGCACTGCAGCCCTGAGCCAAGCCTGCTCCCTGCCCGTTTCTCCATGTGCCACTTCCCACAGAAACGAAGGGCATGGGAGACCACGTGCTGGAAAGGAAGCAACTGGGACAGGAGGCGAGCTGGCCTGTGAGGCACCTCCCCCCGCAGCCTGTTTCCTCATCCCCTTACAGAGGTGTGGACAACGTGGCCTCTGACCCCGCCCTAGCCCTGAGGTGCGTGCAAAAAAGTAGCGTGAAGGTTGCTGGCGATCTGCAAGTCCTAAGATGCGGCTCCTCGCGTCTGCCTGTCAGCCTGAGCTCCGGCCCACTCCGCTCGGCCTCTTGGTTTCTCAGTTTCCAGTACATCTTCCCTCTGTTCAGCACTTGCACGCAATTTGTGAAATACTCCCGCTCATCAAATCTCGAGGGTACATCTGGCCTCCCCAGTTGGATGCCAAGTTGAAGGACGGATCGTGCCCTTGGTTCCCCTGCAGCAGCTTGCACGGGGTGGCAGCGTCGTTAGGGCTGGGGAGGAACGACTGAGAGCACGCAGTGAGGGGCCCGGCTTCATGCCCCACACGCCCACCCCTAGCCCCAGCCCGCATTCTGAGTCCAGCTTCTGAAGGTCAAACACCAGCCACTGGCGCAGCCGCTGCCTGGGAAGGCCGACCTCCTCCAGGCAGAGGCACCTGAGGGCTGAGCCCCGGGGCTGCTGCCACCCTGGATCCTGCCCCACAGGGGCGGAGGCTCGTGGGACTCCCGCACGGGGCTGGGAGGCTTTCTGTTGAGATTTGGCAAAACTTCCCAGCTCCTATGTCAGCTGTCTCCTCAGGTCTGGTTGGTCCTATCCCTGAGTCCTCCAGGGTGCTTTCGAGAGCATCTGCTAACACCACGGCCCTCTGCCTGTAGAGAACCTAATAGAAAGCCCATGGAGGGTCTTTCTTTTTTTCTTTTTTTTCTGTGCTGCTTTTCTCTTTAATTTACTGAGCACTGACTATGCCAGCCACTGCCAGGTGCTTTAGTCACCTGTGGGTTTCAAACTACGAAAAGCTCAGGAAGGCACCCTTAACAAAAAGTTTTCTTAGATATTTGGGGATTGAGCCTCACAAAGTTGTGTGATGAACAGTGCAGGTCTCATTGTCCCCATGTTTTCCGATGAGGTGTGTGGGGTTCTGCCAGAGTCCATCATCACGTTAAACGCAGATCCGGCTCAGGGTCTCTCACCTTCAACACTAGTAACACTTTGGAGCCACAAAATTCTCAGTTGGGGGAGGAGATGTCCACGTTATAGGCTAACAGCACCTCTGGCCTCTGCCGACTACATGCCAGGAGCAACCCCTTCAGATGAGACAATCAAAAACATACCCAGATGTTGCCAAATGTCCCCCAGGGGGTCCGACCACCCCAGGAGAGAAGGACAGCTCTCTGTTTTGCAGCCTTGAAGGCCCACACGGCAGCTCCCTGTGCCTGTCCCCCGTGTAACGGTCCTTTGGCCCAGAGAGGTTGACTGACTTGCCAAGCACAGTGCTTTCTGCCTGGCCTGACGGCACCTTGCACATTCATTCTAGTTACCTTGTTAGCTCCACACTGCCTTGTACTCCCTGGAACAGGTGTGTGTACCTGCACGCACCAGCTTCACCCCACTCGGCGACCTGTCACCTTTTCTCCCAACCTGCTCCCCCGCCTCCAGTCTCAGTTAAGACTTGCATGGACATAACCTGTGTGTGCCCAGCAACGTTGCCACCTCAGAAGGCAGCCAGGGCTGACAGCAGAGAGCCCTCCACGCTCCTCAGGTCAGGCCGGGTGGGGGTTGCCAGCCCGAGTCACCACCACCCTCTGAACACGGACGAGGCCTCACCAGCTGATGAGCCCTGCCACGCGCTGTGTACCGTCTGGCCGTGCAGCCGCTGTCGTGATCGTCCGCCCTGCTGTTTCAGTGGCAGGAGCTCTGATGCAGAACAGGCACCCCGGGCTCAGCAAGCCGAGCCAGGCAAGTTCGAGAGGGTGGACGCGCACCTTAGAGAAGGTCGAGGGGCGGCAGCTGCTGGCGCGGGCGTGTTCTTGGGCCGAGCAATCGCTAGGTCAGCCGGAAGACCTCGAAAACTTAGGCAGGCCTCAACTTCTCACCTCGCCCCTGGGAACCGGGGTCGGGGTTCAGGGCCTGCTTCCTGTGTGGCCACCTGGCACAACAGGCACCCATTCTGCCCTTGGGGTTCCTGAGCCTGAAGACCTGTATCTTCGTAACACTTACTTGGTAAAGGATGCAACACCTGACAGTCACGTGGTAGAACAAGCCAGGCTGATCAACGTGGTGGTGTTGGAGGCTCCGGAATGGATCAGGAGCCTTTCCGTCTTATCCCAGCTTCTGAGGCTGTCCTTGGAAGCCAAACAGGATCCTGCTCTTTGCTATTTAATTCCTTAAAGGACGGGGTTTACCAAAAGTCCTGGACCAAACCCTTCCCTATGGGGAAGCTGCTGACAGCGTGTGCTCAGTGGACGGTCTGCATCCCTCCGTCGCTCCCAGGCCTCCAGCCTCTCCGGATGCTCAGGGATGACCCTGTCCATGCACTTCTTTCAAAAGGCTAGCACAAAATCGGGGCAGTGAGTGGTGGGGGAGCAGACAGGCTTGAAGTGAGGAAATGGGTCCAAAGTCACCCAACAAGTCATGGGAAGGACCAGAATCTGGTTGTCGAGTTCCTCCCAGAGCACTGTCATGTGGCTTCTCCAAGTGACAGCCAGCTGGAGACAAAATTTTTATTACCAAAGTGGCTAGAAGTTAGGCATTGTCTGCAGCCTCTAAAAAGCAGCTCCAGGAACAGATGTTCATGTTGTGGGAGACCAGCTAGGATCCGCCACAGAAGTCAGCAAGTGCAGGGGAAGCCTGGAGGAGGGAAAGGCAAGGTCAGGCAGTATGCCCGCAGCGGCCCCAGTCCTCTGGGCACAAGCCAGGGAAAGGGCTCATCCTGAGCCTCGTGCCTCCCACTTCCCACGTGCAGCATGGACTCGGCTCTCCCTGGAAGGCCTCGGGCAAGGAGAGGCACTTCACCGCAGGGCTATTCATTTGGTCATTCACTGGATGTTCACTGTGCACTAGACCTAGGGAGGCATGGTGAGCGAGCAAGGCCCTGGTCCCGCTGGTGGATTTGGGGTGGCCAGATAGGTAGGCTGCGGCGAGTACAGCACTTAGCACAGAGGCTGGCACGTGGGAGGAGCTCGGGACCCGGCAGTGCTCCCGGCGCTGTGTTCTGGCAGATGCTTTATCATTTTCTTCTTGGAACAATCTCTCCTGGCTTCTCTTGCTCCCTCCCTGTATACCTGCCACTTTTGTGTTGAGTAGTTGGCACACAGGGCTAAATGTCCATCCACCTCAGGAAGGTTCAAGGCCCCGGTTTTGAAAGAAGGTGGAGAAAATCTGCCAGCGATGCCACGTATGAGCCGCTCTGCCTGGCATGGCCCCGCGTTCTCCTTGTGCATGCCCATCTCTTCCACCTCAGCTCCGTGGGTTCCGGGAGTGGAGAGGGCCACAGTTTTACCTGGTTGTGCAAAAGTCCCACAACTGTTCTTGATATGTGTAGCCTGGAGTGGGAGGAGCTCCTGGGTGATGTCCTGAGAGTGCACGGGGCTCACTCCACCGTGGTGAAATGCTGCCACCTTGTGGCCAGTCCGTGGCACATTTCCTTCCTCTTTTGCTAAGAGCAGTCAGATGGCAGAGGCCAGGAGGTGAGCCTTTCCTGTAAAGGACCAGATATTACAATGAGTATTCTAGGCTTTGCGGACACGCAGTGTCTGTCACAACCACAGTGTGTAAGCGAGCGGACGTGGCTGTAGCCATGTTCCAATGAAACTATGAACACTGAAACATGAATTCCAATATGATTTGTATGTCATACAATGTTAATTTTTTTTCAAGCATTTGAAAATGTAAAAATTATTCTTAGCCTGTGGGCTGTACAAATACAGACAGTGGCTGGATTTGGCCTGTGAGCCCTGGTTTGCTGAGCCCTGGCCCAGGACACCTTTCTTCTGTGCTCCCAACACTAGCTCCCACCTATCCCACCTGGGATCCTTGCTTTGTCATTGTGCTGTCAAGAGGAATTCCCTAGCCCTCCTCCTCCAACCGGATTACTGTCACTAAACCCACTTCTTAACAGAAATTCTGGAGTTTTCACCATTTCGTAAGTTTACATAAGTGTACATCATGTGCCCAGCCCTGAGCTGAGGGCCACAAAAGAACCTGGAGCTTTAACCAACATGTACATGTATTTAATATTTACTTTTGTTCATTCATTTATTTGTTCAAATAAACATTGGGAACTTACTTGTCCCATGAACTATAACAAGACAGACCTGGTCTCTGCCCTCAAGACATTTCACAACCTGGTTGGGAATATGGCCCCAGGGTAGGCAGTGTTACAATGGGGCAGCACAGGGGCTGTGGAAGTCCAAAGGAGGCACTAAACTCAACCTGGAGGTGGAGGTCAGGGAAGGTTTTCTGTAGGAGGAGGTGGTCTCTAGCTGACTCCTGAGGAATGAATAGGGGAGGGGAGAATGAAGCTTGGCTTTCCAGAGAAAGGTCCAGAGCCTAGAAAGAACTCTTTCAAGAGGATTGCAAGACATAATGAAGATTCAGATACAGTGTCTGGCCTCAGGTCCTCCCGGTCCAGTGGATGAGCCAGGCCATCACAAGTTGTTGTAAAGGTTGTAGAGAGAGATTTAAAGATGTTTACTCACTAGCCCTGTAGGATCGGTTATCAGAGAAGGTAAGCTCTGAAGGTTGCACATAATCCCATGGCCAGGCTGGGGATAAGAGTGACTCCACACAGGTGCCAAAGAGAATCAAGAGGAAAGAGAGAAGTCAGCCTGGTTTCGCAGCTTTGGGAGCCCCTGAGAGGAGGCGGGGCTTGAACTGAGCTTTGGAGAGAGTGCAGGTACAGGAGAAGGAGCAGAGCACGGGACAACCTGGGTGGCAGAAAGTGCATGTGCAAACTCACTGAGGAAGGACTGGATGTGGCCCAGGTGAGGGACCTCCAGAAAAGTCCTCCTGAGAGTCCCCGGGGAGGGAACTGTCCTTCACCGTGTGGATTTCAAGACAACTGGACAGGTGGTATTTTTCTCAACCCCACCAATTAAAAACCATGACCTTGGACAATGACCTAACCTCTCTCTGCTTTAATTTCCTCACCTGTATCTACCTGATAAAGTTAGAAGGATTGGCTACATTGATACATAGAAAATGCTTAGGACTGTTCTGGGCACCAGGGTCAACATTATGGGCATGCAACCTGCACGGTCTCACAGGGCCCCATGCTCTGAAGGCAAAGGGGCCCATGTTTGTTTTAATGCTCTGCCATTGCTGTCTTGAAATTCTTAATAATTTTGGAAGAAGAAGCCCCATGCTTTCATTTTTTTTGCCTAGCCGCAAATTATGTAGCTGGTCCTGCCTGGCGTAGTATGTGCTTAAAAACTTTAGGTTTTATCATTATCTTAGATTCTAGAATAACAAATCTGATTCAATATATTCATTTTAGAAATGAGGAAACTGAAGCTCAGGTCACCTAGCCAGCAGGCTGCAGAAGGAAGGCTGGAGGGAGATGACAATTACAATGTTAGAGGTGAAGGTAGGACAATGACCCAGCTCCTCACCCCACCCCCACACCCCCAGAAGGCAACAGAAGGAGAGAAAAACGGACAGACTCCCTTGAAGGAACTTAGAGAAAGAGCTGGTACGAAAAAGCATGAACAGTTGTAGAGGTAGGAAGGAAGCTGGCTATTTTGGGAAGCCAAGAGGGGATTTGCAGAGTAAAACATAGTGGTGAAGCCATGGAAACAAGAACTGAGACAGTTTCTTGAATCTTGGCCACCAAGAGGTTATAGATGGCTCAGAGAAATGAATTTCAGTGGGGCGTTAGGGCTTGAAGCCAGGTTTAAAGAATGAGGGAGCACCAAGGGTGGAAATGGCTACGGGGCGTTGTTGAAAAAGCTAAGAAAATGAAATAGAGGGGCAGGAAGGGGTCAATTTGATGGGAGTGGGAAGAGAGCCCAATACCAATTAGGAAGTGGTGGAAGGACGATCGGAAGAAGTACTTTAGCCAGGAAGAGGTGCACCTCTTTTTTGAGTCTATAGGGTAAAGGACATGAGTTGAGCTCATAAAGACTATGTTCATTGAAAGGCTGGTTGTCTCCCCAGAAGCACTGTGCTGTCTTAAGACATTTCAGGGGCAACAATCGCAGCATGGAAAGGAGTTAACTCTGGAATCAGACTACCTGGGTTCAACTGCAAGGTTATACCCGTGGAGACCTGGGATGAGTTAGTCAGCCCTTCAGTGCCTCAGTTTCTCTACCTGGGAAATGGGGATAACCACATTTATTGAGAAGATTAACTGCTGGGATCCATGTAAAGATCTCAGCACACGGTTTGACACGCAGCAAGCATTTATGAAAGGGTAGCTATTATCAACAGCCACCTCTCCTGGTTCTCATGTGAGCTTCTGTGGGTCTAGCATGGGCCAGCACACAGGAGGGGTCCAGCGTTTGCTGCTTCAGTAGGAACTTTTCAGAAAGTGTGGTCATAAGAAATGAGAGGTGATTTAGAAGTGGCACGGCATCTGTCACAAGGGTTTTTTTGGCACAATAAATGCTACTAGACATGTAATAAATGCTTATGAGCATGTCCTCTGTAATCAGCACCCTCCCCCACCGCTCCTGGCCTTGGCTGTGGCCACACCCACTGCCCAAGTAGGCAGGATCCGCAGTCAGCGGTCCTCTCGGTCCTCTCGTCTTTTGGATTAGGTTCCTTTGCAGGGATCTTCCCATGGTTCTAAGTTCAGAGAGCTGGAGAATGCAAACACATCCAAATGTCTCATAGCAATGTGAAGAGGCCAGTGCAAAGGGTCGAGGGATTTCTCCTGTGCCACAGAAATCAGAGCTGGAGCAGATCCAGCAGGCTATGTCACCTCAAGCTTGTGGGTCATTGCAGAATCATTCGTAGAAATTCCCATTGCATTGGATTTTATCCAGGCCCACGCAATGTGCCCAGGGATCACAGAGCACGCTCTCAAGGGGAAAAAAAGGAAGGCCTGTTGCTTGGAATGGCTTAGAGCACTTCTGGTAGCCATCCAAGGCAGCTATCACTCATTAAATCTGCCTTCCCCTCCAGCAAAAAGCCAGCCGCAAGGAACACCACATGCAGAGCTCTAAGAATAGTGTGGCGCTCCAAGAACAGACCGCACTTGGCTTGTCTGCAGGTGTGTAGAGCCTGACCAGTCCTTTCACTCTCAAAGCCAGGTGGGTTGGAACAAACAAAAAAAAATATCTTCCCCACATGGCGTACAGAGAAGAAACTAGAGAGCGTAACAGCCGCCTAGCATGTCATTCTCTGACCTGGGCTGCCTTTTCCCTGGCATGGATTGACTCCACAGCCACCAAAGCATGCCAGTAAGCCCTAGAGCCTTAAGCACAGCAGGAGCCCCCTCACCCAGCCCCCACTCACTGACTCCATGCAAGGCTGAGTAAGCCCTGAAGGCCTGTAACAGGTGGTAATTTGTCATTTACTGGGACAGGAATTTGAAACCATCATCCTACAATAAATATTTTGTTGGTTTATTGGCTTCCATCCCATAAGTATAGAAATGAGGGTAGGTTCCACCCAAAGTTGCAATTCTGAGCAGTGAGAGCTCTCAGAGCACAGAGGAGACCCTAAACCACACCCCACTGTTTGTTGGAAGAAATCCATGTGTGAGTCTATTCATAAAAGAGTCTGGAAAGATCCTCTCCTAAACTGCAAATTAGCTAGTAGTGGGATTTGGGGGAGCTATTACTTCCTCCTTTAAAACTTTCTGCATTGTCTGAAATCTTTACTCAATGTTAACTTAAAAAAATTTTTCTTATAAAAGTTATTTGAGGCCAAACTGACACATATGCTGGATGACATAAGCAAGATCTCAAATGCTCTCTATTCAATGTTACTTTTATGATCAGAAAAACAGTGTCTTATTTTGAAATTATTTTCCTGTTCTCAAGTGGGCAAACATGGTAAGAGTTTCCAGTTCCCTGCTTTCTCCTGGAGTGGAGTGGACAGACAGCTGAAAGCTCTCAAAGACAAAAATTAGAGGAAGAATCTTTGGCCACTCCTCAGTATTACTGCTTCCTGTCCCCAGAGCAAACGTGGTAGGTAGGTCACTGCGTATCACTAGTCTCTTGCCTGCCTAACCGCAATTCATCCTTTAGTTCTCTCCTTGTAGATGTCACTTCTTCTGAGAAGCCAGTATCCCTGTCCTGCCAAGATTGAGTGCTGTGTCCCTCCCATTTGCTTCCAAGTCACCTGCACTATGATTATCTCTTTACCTGTTGGTCACCCCACTGAACTGAGGTCCCTGAAGGCAGAGGTGTTTTATTTATTTGTGTAGCCTTTGTACCTTAGGGAAGTACCAACAGGCTCAATAAACATTTGTGTGTGTTACATGCCTCGTGTGCAATTGAACTGGTTGACTCCTGACGACCCTGTGAATGAATGCCGTCCACAATGTCCTATCCTCACAGCCCTGCTCAGCTCCTGTGGTCTCATGCCTATGGTGTTTTTTATGGAGTCAATCCATCTCATATTTGGTCTTTATCTTTTCCTGCTGCCTTCTATTTTTCCCAGCAGTATTGTCTTATCCAAAGAACCCTGCCTTTTCATGATGTTTTGTTTTGTCATTTTTGCCTCCAGTGATCTTTCATTTACTGAATAATTATCTGGGGAATGTTTTATAGTCAATTTAAAGGATACAAAGATGAACAAGAAATCATTTTTCTTCAAAGAAATTAAAACTGAGTTGGGAAGACAGATGGGTCCAACAATTAACTGTAAGACAAAGCACTGGTTTAAGGGTTAAAGTAGAGGTACAAACAACCAACTATGAAGAAAAGGAAAGTTTTGGACTATGAACATTTCTCATTCATCGTGTTTTCTAGTTTAGAATCCCATATTGGAATTCAAGTGTTAGACAGGACAAGGGTTTCAAGGTCTGGGTGTTTCTTAGTAAATGCCATTCTTGCTAAACGTTAAAATTGTAGCACAGTACTTTGAAGATGCAGCTATAAACAGGATGAGCTTGACAGGAAATCAACCCAAAAAGTATAGCCAACTGCAAAGAAGATATCAATGTGTAATTAACCCAATAGTATATATAAACAATGGCTAAGACTCCCTTTGGGGAGACAGAGCTTTGGATCTGACCCTGTCTCCTTAACTTGCTGCAAGTAAATAAAACTATATAAGGACAACCATGTTTCTTTTTTGAATGGAATCCCCCAAACTGCGAATCCCTTGCATGTGGTTGTAAGGATTCAGGTTCTTAGGACCTTTATTAGAATTTGAGTCATGATTTTCTGTTATCAGTTGCCCTAGGAATACCTGTCATTTAATCTTAATTGATGTTTGTGAAATGCCTTGTCTTCTTTTGCTGAAAGGCTGAAAGTGTTGAGCATTATTACTGTAACAGTACTTGTTTTATTATTAAAGCGGTGCCATTGAAGTTACACAACAGCTTGGATCAGGAAGGAAAACAAGGGCGGTGATTCCACTGAAGCTACAGGGGATGGGGATTTTGGATGGTAAAATGTTAATTATCCGAGACGGAATACAGGCTAGGGTCCAGCATTGTATGTACTCCTGGAGATATTTCAGTCCCAGAGGCTAGGGCTGGCTCTCTGGCAGTGGGTCCTAAGCATTCTGCCCTCTCCTGGCTGGAATGTTTGATTCTCTTCGCTGAAAGCTGCCACAGCGAAAGGAATCCAATGGCCACAAGCCAGGAGCGCACGTCTTGCTCAGCATCAGGGGCGACTCTGGAAGCTTTTCAGGAGCTGAAGGGCTGTTCCCTTTGCATGCAATTATTTATTAATATTTCTAAAGCGATTTGTTCTTCCTCTCTCTTTGGACTCTTCTGTGTTTCCAGCTCTTGAGGGCTCTCTCCAAAGAGCTGTAGATAGATAGGGTGCGGGTTTAGTAAGTAAGCTTGGCACACAAGGATGGTAGAAATGTCTATTTAGAACGCTGAGAAAATGAACACAGAATAGATGGACTTCTGGTCAGGAAGCACCAAGATAATTTATTTTAGGATGGGGAGGATTGGATCCTGGAGAGGAGCATGCCGTGGGGGGCAATAACAATCTCCCCATAGCTTTAGTGCCCAACAATGTCACTTCTAGAAACCGACTGAGGAACTTGGGTTCTGAATAAAATGTTTTAAGATGTTGGGCTGGCTGACAGGTACGATTCTGGGCTAAGGGAGCGGTACTAAAAAGAGCGCAGGCTCTGGTGTCCGACAGATTTAGGACCAAGTACCGGTCCACCAACTACTTTCTATTTGGGTGACCTTGGGCAAGTTTCCCAACCTCTCCGTCGCCTTAGTTTCTATCCGTAAAATTTAAGAGAATGTACAGGGTTAATCAGATAATCCCTGTAAAAACTCAGCACAGTAGCTGGCACAAAGTGGGCATGCAATAAGTGGTTGTCATTATTATTGCCAGCTACAGGCCGAAGGACAGACTCATCCTAACTCCCTAGCAAAACAATTAACCGTAGCACAGCGAATCCAGATGTAAGTGACGCTCCTGTTTGTCCAATACGGTACCAAGAAAGAACTCCGTTGAATCAAACCAATGGTATTGCCTCGTGTTGGAAGGGCTTTCTTACTGTTCCACCAATAGTTTGAAAAGTTGACTAAGGAGTGACATCCTGACAGTCCAATGACGCACTACCAGCCCACACTCAGCACTTCGGAGGAGATAAATCTAGGAGCGGGCACGTATACATTCCGTTATTAGGCAATAACTAGATGGAGAAAGGAGCTGAGGGGATACTGCGCGAGGGCAACGAATTAATGAGCTAAAAAAAGAAAAAAGACGATGGTTGCGCCAAGCGAGCTCGGCCGCCATCATGCTCTAGTTTCCCCTTCTCTCCCGGTCCGCGACCGAGGAAGCGGCCTCTGGGATGCTGAGGGGGTGTGTCCCC